>PVKE010000449.1:131612-145605 GCA_004027555.1 Craseonycteris thonglongyai
AAAAAAAAAACCAAAAAAAGCCTACTTTAGAGATGTTCTAAGGATAAATTTGGGAGGGAGTTTTCTACTAGGGGAAAAAAACAAATAGGTGTTAGCCTTGTACTACTCATCATCATCATACCTATCACAAGGTAACAGAAATTAAGTAATTTTTCCAAACCCATGCAGCAGGCTTAATAAAAATCTAGGTCTGGAAATCAGACCTCCCTGGCATCCGAGATCTATCTTGCTGTTCTTATGTGTGTGTGTAACACACACATGTGTGCGTATGTACATATACATGTATATGTGTACCTAATGTATAGGTGTGTACATACACACACGTCTTTTTCTCTACTCTTCCTACAGGGGGTCTCAGACAGACGAACTGGGGGTCAGGAAGGTGACTGAGAGGGAGCACGCGGACGGGAAGTCCCGCTGAATGGCCCTGATAAATAGCTCCTCCCTGACAGCCACTCAGAATGATGCTTCTCTTTCCATCTGGAAAAAAGGCAGATCTGTGTGGTCTGAAAGCTGCAGGTCTCTTGAACAGAAGGATCCTCACAATCACACACCATTTGCATCCAGGCAGGACTACTCCTAATTTCTCTCATAGTTTGGGAGCCCAAGGAAACAGATTATACTACTTCTTTTTTTTTTAAGACTAATATATTCTGATAATTTTTATTTATTTATTGTTTTTGACAGAGAGAGAGAGAGAGAGAGAGAGAGAGAGAGAGAAATACAGAGACAGAGAGAGAACTGAACTGGGGGCACTCCCCAGTTCAGCATATGAATCCGCATGGGCCGGGGCCGAGGCCGGGGCCGGGATTTGATCCTATGTCCCTGGCGCTGCAAAGTGAGCGCTTAACCCACTGAGCCATCCCGGCTTCCCCTATACTACTTCTTGACAGCCTCTTGTTTAGATAAATTCCCCAGTGGAGAAAACTCCTTGCAGTCTCTATTTACGTGACAGTCTGTGTGTGGCAAAGGGGAAAAAGCATGGGCTCTGGAGTCAGCAAGATTTGGGATCAATTCCTACATTTACCACATCCTAGTGACAAGACCCTGGGCAAATTATTGATTTCTCTAATTAATCTGTAATACCGGAACAAAAAAAAATGACAATTGTCATGGCTACTGATTAGATAGAGAGTAGCACATAGTAGGTGCTAAATACATGTTAGTTCCCACTCTTCATCTGGCCAGGTATTATATTGCTCCCTTCAGTCCTACAGCTTATGAACATGATTTTAGAAGTGGAGTCTCAGTGTCAAAACTAGTCTCAGGTTCAAACAGGACCAAGCTTAGCAAGGTGTGAGACAGGAGGGCAAACAATGGTTAATACCCGCAGCCTGGTCTGTTCCTATCTCCCGTGCCCCCAACCCTGCCAACATTTTCTAAGTACGTAAGGTCTACCCTCCCATCAGGGCTCTGATTTGGGGTTTGAAAATGTACAAAGGAAAAAGAAGAGTAAGAAGATGGAGGAAGAACAGAGGAGAGGAGCAGGTAGAAGAAGAAAAAGGACGGCAGGGTGTGGGGCAGCAGCAAAGAACAAGAGCACAGTACTTAGGTAGGCAGGTGAAATCTTCGCTGCATGACTGAGAAGCTCTGTAACCTTAGATGAGTCCTTTTCTGAACCTTATCTCCCTATTTGAACATATGTTTAATAAACTCTGTATCATAAGATTACCATGAGGATTACACAGGTAGTAAGTACCCCATTAAAAAAAAATACTGACTAATAATAGATGAGTGCTTACAATGAACTAAATCTTATGCTAGGTAAATCCCCTGTGTTACTTCAGGCTTAATTACTATTATGATTTATTATTATTATTATTGTCAACGTCAAATAAAGGGAGAAAACAAAGGAGTCTTGAATTCACATTGGAACCATAAGGAGTCGTAGGACTACCGAGTCCAACTGTATTATTTTATAAATGAGGCTGCCTAAGGCCAGGGACATGGTGGTTTGCACAAACTCACATGGCTCTATAGCCTCGGATTCTAGACTGGAATCCCAGACTCCTAACTCCGTGTATAGAAGGTGCGGGGAGATGAAGCTAGAAAGGGTTCCCAGAACCAATGTCACCCTTTCAAGAGTGGCACTTCCATGAAAACTGACCTTGCCCCCACTACCCTCACAAGGAACATGGTTCCTGTTCTTTCATGCTCCATCCCATCACCTACAGGCTCATAATGAACAGAGGACACACATGCCTTTGGTTTGAGACCATTATGACCCGGGCGGGCCACAAGCAAGCAGACAACCAGGCAGGAAAAACTGGATTAAAGCTAATCCCCTTGCTTTACAGACACTCATCAGAGAGTGTCTGAGGGTCCCACGGAGAGGAAGCAGAGCTGCTTCAGGAGCTCACCCGCCCTTCATCTGCCTGGGGAATCGCAGTTTAGAAAACATTATCTTTTCATGTTTCTCTCTGATAGGCACTACAATGATTTGCATTACAGAGTGGCAGAAAGCCTGAGAAATGGTAACAAGCAAGCTTCTTAACGCATTTCAAATTTCAAAAATCAACTTAATTAAGTAGGGTTAATTTCTTTTTCCTGAGCAGCAAACTTTAATTAATACGCCATTAAAATGAATTCCTGGGGGAACACAGCCTGCATGTGCCTAATGAGTTCATCTGCCAAGGGTGTTATTATAGCAGATGCTAAATGTGCCTCCTTGCTGGCCACTTACTCCATTTCTAAGTGCCTCCCTCACATTAATCAGAAGTGATAAACAACTGCAGGTTTGCCACCTTCCTCCTCTGCATGGGCCCCTCTGCCCTGGAAACCATGTAACACATCCATCCTCCCCTCTCCTGTCTCCACTTGTGAATGATTCAGGGCCAGATTTAAGCGCAGCTAACATCCTCCTGCATGGAGGGCACCTCAGTGCCCTTTTCTTCACTTGCTCTCACTCCATGGTCAGGAAAGGTGAGAATCAACTCACCTAGTATCACCCCGTGGCAGAGACCTCACTGAGAATATTTAACTCCTCTCTCTCTCTCTCTCATAAAAACAGAAAACATTTGCAAACTCTGTATGTTCCTTACTTGGAGCAAAGATGATCACAATTCTGCAGGACTGATTTCTGACAGGAAATAGTAACCAAGAGCAGTGAGGTGTCGGCGAGGAAGAGAATCTCTAATCCTCTTATATTTCCTCTTGCAGTGACTCTCTGTATATAAGGGATCCCCAAATTTCTCCAGATGCAGATTACTCTGGAAGATTCCCCAAACCACCCGCCTCTGTGATCCTTCGCTCGTTAGAGATGGGGAAATTTTGCCTCACACTAGTTGAGACCTAAAGGCAGGTCACCAGGAGCAGACTGTTAGTATCATCAATCTTAAGAGGCTAGTAAACCCCAGACCACCCAGGACCCCGGGCATGCCTTGAGGGCCATTGCACTCAGACACTGACCTGACGCTTTACCAGGACAAATCAACCCCGCCAGAGCCCCTGCTCTGCGACCTGCCCTTACCTCTTTTGTGTGTGTGTGGAAGGAGACCGACATGTCTAGGAGAAGCTTCCGTTGCTCCACCCTGCGCACGAAGTCTTGGATGCGCACCTCCAGGTGTCGAGCTGCCTTGTAGATCTCCTCGGGGTCACATTCCCCCGTCTGGGCCAGCTGCTCCGCCGCTTCTAGCAGCTTGTCCGCATTGGTGTACGTATTCTGCCGGCAACAACAGGGAGGGAAAGTCAACTTGTTTGCAGTCAGGAACCGAGCTCTGTGCCTTCCCCCAGCCCACCCCAGGCGGCCCAGAGCTGGAGCGCAGGGTGTGGGCTGAGCTGACAGCTCCCTGATCTGGCACAGAGGAGCTGAGCGCTCCGCCTGCCTGCCGCCTTGCAGCAAGCTAGCAGCCTGCCTGGCAGCTTGGCACAAGCGGGCACTAGCTAGGTGCCTCCTCTGTCCCTAGGGTTTCTCGGAGGTGGGGCGTCCCTGAAAAGAAGCGAGGAGACACGCAAGACGCCCCGTGCTCCCTCCGCTCCCTCACCTCCCACCCTCTCGGAGATCCATCATTGCCCTCACATCTCAGGCTGTAACTGACAGAATGTGGACTAGCTCATTCACAAAGATCAGCTGGGTTTCCAGTGAGAACGCCAGGAAAAGAGTAACTGGGAGCCTTGCTTGACTTTTCCCTCAAGCTCCTTGTAACTACTAGTGTTTCTCTTTTGGAACAGAGCTGTGTCTTAGGAGGGGAAGGGGTCAGCCACTCAGGGAGCTGACAGAAGGAAGCAGCAATCAGCGTGAGGGGATGTGGGCTCTTCCCCGTGTGCCCAGGGAAGGCTGGAGGCTTGCAGGAAGTAGGGGTGAGTCTGGTGATTTTGTTTACCATAAGCTACTGCGTGACGTGCACATACACACACACGTGCCCCTCCAACCCCTGTCTGTACACCATGGTATTCTCCAGAGCATTTTAAAAGGCAACCAACTTATAATTATTATCCATCAGGATGGGAGTCCCTGACTTCAGAACAGCTATTACATATATGCCTTAGATGCAACTTTTCCTCATCAGGCTTCCCTTAAAAAATATCTCCTGGGGAAGCTGGGATGGCTCAGTGGGTTGAGGGCTCGCTTTGCAGCCCTGGGGCCCGAGGATCGAACACCAGCCTTGACCCAGGTGGACCCATGTGCTGAACTGGGGTGCGCCCCCAGTTCAGTTCTTGCCCGGGGCCTATGTGGAAGACTCCCAGCCCAGTTCCGGCCCTATGCAGCCCCGCGCCCACCTATGGAGTGAAACTATGTGGAAAACTAATGCTGTCAACTATGGAGACTGCTCTGGGCCCTCCGCCTTCTCTGTTTCCCTCTGTTAAAAAACAATAAAAAAAAATATATATGTATATCTATATCTATCTCCTGACATTCACTGATGTGGAGCTAGTGACTTGGGTGTACATTATATTTCTTAATATCCCTAGTTACACAATGCCTTAGAGAGCGGTGAACAAGTGGTTACTGGTGACAACTTCAATCTGGGAGCAGAAACATTAGTATCAAATGCAAAATGAATGGAGAACTGAAATGCACTGATGAGTAATGACTGGATGGCGCTTGGCTTTGTGCATGGAAAAGAGCTCCAATCTCCGTGGAGCTTTTTGGACTCACGTGAAGACCTGGGTATTAAGGGTTGTATTGTGTCCCCCCTAAATTCATATGTTAAAGTTCTATCCCCCAGTACCTGAGAATGTGACCTTATTTAAAAACAGTCATTGAAGGTTTAATTAGTTAAGATCAAGTCATAGTGGAGTCAGGTGGGCCCCTAATTCAATATGACCTGTGTTCTTACAAAAAGAGTGCTCTGTGAAGAGACAGACACAGACACACACACACACACACACAGAGGGAGAAAGTCACACGAAGATGAAGGCAGTGATTGGGGGGTGTATCTACATGCCAGGGAAAGACAGATTGCCAGCAAACCAGCAGAAGTTAGTGGAGATGCATGGAACAGATTCTCCTTTGTATCACCCACAAAGAACCAACTTTCCTGACACCTTGACCTTAGACTTCCAGCCTCCAGAACTGGGAGGCAATACACATCTGTGGTGTAAGCTGCTACCCAGTGACCGCTGCCTTAGCAAACTAGCAGACTGGGGTGGAAGCTTTCAGAGTCTGCTGACCCAGCCTCCTGATTGTACTGGAGCAGATGGGGTGGCCTTCCACAAATACTTGCCATGGCTTTAAGGAACACCAAGCGAGGCCCCCGTGGATCCTTAAGGCATGCTATCTGAAAAGCAGGCGAACACTGTCCCAAAGAAGGTGAGGTGTGGGTGGGGGTGGGGTGGAAAAGGAAGAAGAATCCTTTGGGTCCTCCACCTGGGGAATTCGGGGACAAACAGATGATCCTTGTGTGAAGAAAGAGGCTCTGACACTGAGTGAGTTTCCTAAATAAGGAAAGTCAATTCTGAAAGTGAATGAAGGACGTACTCAGAGTCACCATGGAAACACCAAGAGAGATGGAAATGACAGGCAGGCGACACCACAGGGGCTGTGGGCCAGTTAAGGAAGGTTCCTTATGGGGTTTTACACAATTTCTACTAAATAGACTCAGAGCTGATGGGAGAGAGTTTATTCAGGAATCCCTCAAATCTGCCACTTTAAACTTTTAGGAAATCTTGGGAAACCCCAAAGAAACCCAAAGGTTGTGCCTTTGTATTTTCTAGCCAATAAATAAAATTCTGTGACAAAGCGAAAGCAAGCATGCTTTCAAGCTAAGTCTGGGACCAAGAAGTGGCGAACAGAAAAGCAGAACTGAAGCATCCATTGCATGTAAGGCGGACAACTCTGTCCCAGCTGGCCCGGGACTTTTCTGGTTTCAGCACCGAAAGTCCTGCATCCGGAACGCCTATCAGGGCTGCGCAAACTGCAATGGCTGGTCACCCTAACACACAGCGACATGGTGGGTACCACAGGAGTACAAGTACAGATCAATGAATGCGGCTTTAAAGGGGAATAAAACCATTCTTGGGGGAAACAATAGGATAACACATAAAAAGGGGCAAGCAACACAACAGTAGACAATTGGGGGTTAAAGTTTCTTGACATGATTTAGGTGCCAAGAAGAAAATGAGGAAAAATTGAGCATAATAACCGCTAGAAATGATTAAATCGTTTCCACATTCCAGGACCATTCTAAAGGTTTACATGCATACTACCTCATTTAATCTCTGCCGTAACACGATGAAGCTGATAAAGCCACCAGCCCCGGTTTACAGATGAAGAAACTGAGGCACAAAGGATCTCTGGCCAAGATCACATGTCTCAGAAGTGGTAGAACAAAGGCTAGAGTTTTGTTGTCTGGCTTCAGGGACTGAGCTCCACCCATTCTATTAATACTACCCTGTCGGATGAAGCCATGTGAAGGTGTTTCACTCCAAAGTCGTGGGAAGCTCCTGAGCAGTTCTGAGTAGGAGATGGGTATGAGTCTTGTTCTTTAGTGCATACAGGTACTAGCCTGCCTCTTATACAGAATGCGGAAGCCTTGGGACGGCATGAGGTAGTAGAGAAGGAGGGCTTCTCACAGACAGGACTGTCCCCCTCTTTGCCCACAGTACGGTGTTTATCCCCTACCACAGCCACCGTCATGCTCACAGCCACAGCGTGCTTCCATGGGCACCTCCCTACTGCTCTGTGTGCTTCGGACAGGAAGGTTCCGGGTCTTCTTCGTCTTCGGTTGTCCATGCCACACGACAGGCGCTGACCAAATGTCTATGCATGAACAAAACTCAGAGATGGGACTGAGCATGGCACATTTGGAGAAGCTGAGTCAATCTAACTATAATTGGAGAGTGGCAGGGAATCACACTGGATAAGGCCAGGAAGAGCTAGATAGATTTTATAGACAGGAAGGGACCATAAAGACAGGTGGGAAGGCAATGGGGTCGGCACTGAGGGGGGCTCCCTGCTCTCCCTGCTGCCCAGCCCTCTTCCCATCACTACCACGAAGAGCTTCTAAAACTCAGACCCAGTCACACCTCTCTTCTACTTAAAACTGGCCAGGGGCTTCCCACTGCCTCTGGGTAAATACCTTAGCATGGCATGCAAGACCTTCCTTAATTTGATGCCTGCTTTCCCCCTTCAGCTTCAGCTCACATCACACCCCTACAAACTGCTTACACTCCCAGAAAGTCACTGCACTGGACCTCGCCTCTGTGCTTCTGCCTGCGAGGCCCTGCCCCTATTTTTCTACTTAACCGACTCTTTCCTTTTACAACCCAATCCAGGCATCAACTTTCGCTGAGAAGTCCACCCTCCCAACCATGTTCCTCCCCAGGCTGGGTTAGGTGCGTCCCTCTGTGCTACCCAGGCTGAGCTGAACCCCTGCATGGTTATCTGTCATATTCTAACACAAATGTTTGCCTTCCTCATCCACTTGGCGCAGAAAATGTCTTCCACCTCTTTCCTTACCAAGCCAGTGCTCCGTAAATATTCAGTGAATGAATGAATAAAGACTTCACCAATCCCAATATTTAATCCTTACCCTTCATCAAATACGAGGCACAAGACCTTACACGCCATAAGTTGTGTTCAATCCTATTTGGTTTATCCTACCTCCTGGCATGGTCTTGAAATAGGAATGTGCTTAGAGAATATCAACTAGAATGTTACCAAAGCACTGCACTGATGCCTGTCATTGGCCCCAAATGGGACATAGATTACACCAGGCTTCTGCTTACCATCTGGCCATCAACAAGTCTAGAGCCAGAGTTCAACCTCATTTCTGAGGGTAGTTTTAGGCATTCTTTTCCCAGGCTCTTAGCCTCTGCCCTAGACTTGACCCCTTATCAACATTTCCCAACAAATATGCCAAAAATGGGTTATAGTGCTGGGACCCCAATCTCTTGGTCCCTGGGACATTCAAGCAGGGCCTGTGGTAACCAGAGTCCCTGAGTCAGTGATCTGAGCTGCAGTTAACTGCTCTTCCCTCCCCAGCCTCCATCCTTGTCAGTCAGGTAAACTGCTCGAGACAACTCAGCCCTTAAGTCTACCTGCCATTCCCCCTGCTGCAGCCGTGGCCCATTCCTTTCTAGCTTTCTCCTCAGGGAAGAAACAGAGCATTCTTGGGTAATTTCCTAAAAATACAGACATCCCAAGAACACAAATGTAGTTTCACACCCCCTGGACTGAAACAGAGGATGCAGGCTTTGTAAAGGCAAGGGGTGGAAGTTGACTTCCTGGATAATAGGGAGTTAGCAGCCTTGCCTTTATGCTCTGGAATATGGAAGGATGAGGGTGAGAAGTCACTTATTAATTATTAACAAAAGAGGCAGTGTGGACTGGTGAACATGATGACCAGACAACCAGGAGAGAACCCCTTCCTGACGATCATTTTTTCCAGGCTGGCATGGCTGGATCCAATGGGCAGTGAAAAGAAAGGAGCAAAAGTACATAAGCATTAAAGAAAAAGACATGGAAGCACACGTACTGTGAGGGCACAGACTTATCTCTGGATCTTGATATAAATGAATGGCAGGCAAATCAAGGTAATGCCCCAAGCCTTTCAGGTGAACACTACTTTACAGCTGACAAAACTAATCCTCTTGCACCTTCTTTCTGTACCCAATCTGGGGCAGATCTGTGGGGGTTCCATCTGTGTGTGAGGAAGCTACCTGACACTGGGACAAGAGGTAATGGCACCTGCTACTCACACAGGGATAGGGATAGTACCTGTTCCTACCAGTCACCCTAGAAAACCGCATGATTCACAAGGTATTCAGTACTCCGAGGAGTCTTATCTCAGTAGGGGTAATTAGCCCTAGACTGAGCCCTGCTCTGGTCCCACCTAACACATTTTATTTTCATTTATTGTTTAAAGATTTATTTTATTGTTTTGAGAGTGGAGAGAGAGAGAGAAGGGGGAGGGCCCAGAGCAGTCTCCATAGTTGCACATCATTAGTTGTGACATGGTTTCATTCCACACAGGTGGATGTGGGACCATGCGGAGCGGAACTGAACTGGGGGCCTCCCACAAGAGAGGCAAGAACTTTCGCCGCCATCCTGGCGGTTACCATTTGCATGAAGTTCAGCATGTGGGTTTGCATGAGCTGGGGCTGGGATTCGATCCCTGGACCTCGCAGTTGCAAGGCAAGCTCTCAACTTGTTGAGCTATCCTGGTATCCCCAACCTAACACATTTTAAAAGGAAGACCTGAAAGGATCAAACTTTTTTCTAGTAATTTAACTTTGTCCCAGAACAATGGTAAGAAATATAGAAATACAAAAATATCTAGCAATCAACAAGGTAAAATTCACATGTAGTATCTAGTAAAAAATTACCAGGCATATGTACAAAGAAATTGGAAAATATAACCAACCTATAATGAGAAAAAAAATCAGTCAAAACTGACCCAGAACTGACATATGTTAAAATTAAAAGATAAGGAATTAAAAATAGTTATTTTGTAACTGTTTCATATGTTCAAAAGTTATATAGAAAAAATAGAAGGCTTTAAAAAAGACCTTGTATTCTAGGGATGAAAAATATACTGGACAGTATTAACAGCAGGTTAGACGTTGCAGAAGAAAAGATTATGGAATCTGAGAACATAGCAACAGAAAGACTTAAAAATAAAATTCTGAGAGAAAAACAGAATTTAAAAAGTGAAGCATCAGTCAACTCTAAGCAGGCTAATTAATATATATTAATTGAAATCTCTAAAGGAGGGGGTGAACGGAAAAGAGATTTTGGGGGGAAAAATGACCAAGAAGATTCCAAACAAAATGAAAACTATAAATTCACAGATCCAAGAAACTGAACAAACCCTCTATACAAGAAACATGAAGAAACCCCAAGGTACATAAAAATCAAATAAAATCAAGAGTGGAGGAGAGGTGGGAAGAGAACCTTAAAAGTGACCAAAGAAAAAATGACTTGTACACAAAAGAACAAAGATAAAGAATCCAACAGACTTCTCATCAGAAAAAATGCAGGTGAGAAAATATTGGAGCAACATTTTTATAAACAACAACAAAAACTGTACACCTCAAGTTCAATGCCCAGCAAAAAAATATTTCAAAACCAAAGGTGAAATAAAGGTATTTTAAGGCATAAAAAGCTGAAAGAATTGTTCATTAGCAGACTTGAATGACAAGAAATTTTAAGTCTTTCAGGAAGAAGAAAAATTTTAACAGATCGATACGCAGATCTATTTACAGGAATGAAAATCACTGGAAATTCTAACTACTTGAGTAAATCTATAAGATTTTTTCTTATTATTTAAGTTTCTTTAAAATATAATAAATGTTTAAACAAAAATAATAATATTTAGTGTGGGGTTTATAACACAAGTCTATAAGTAAAACACTGGACAATAATAGCACAAAGGTCAGGAAGGGAGAAATAGAAGCATACTGTTGTAAGGTTCTTGTACTGTTACATAAGGTATTATAATAACACTTGAATGTAAACTGTTATAAATTAGTCACTCATTCTATAAACCCTAAAGCAACCATTAAAGTAATGAAATAGTTACAGCTAATAAGCTAACAAAGGAGAAAATGGAATGATAAAAATATTCAATTAATCCAAAAAAGAAAGAAAAAAGGAAACAAAGCATAGATGAAAAAAATAGAAAAGAAACAACAAAAATAGATTTGAATGTAAACATTATCAATAATACATTAAATGTAAATTTCTAAATACCATAATCAAAAGGCAGAAATTGTCAGATGGGATAAAAAGACAAGTCCCAACTATTTGCTGTGTACAAGAAATGCATTTCAAATGTAAAGACACAAATATATTAAAATTAAAATGAAAGACAAAATATAGTATAACACTAATTAAAAGAAAGTTGGAGTGGCTATATTAATATTAGACTTGGTAGACTTCAGAGCAAATAATATTACCAGGGGAAAGGAAGGTCATTTCATAATATAAGGGGTCAATTCATAAAAAGGATGTAATAATACTAAACATTCATGCGTCTAATAACAAATCTTCAAAACACATGAAGCCAAAACTGATAAACTTTCAGGAGAAATACACAAATCCACAATTACAGTCAGAGATTTAATGCCCCCTCTCAATAATTAATAGAACAAGTAGATAAGGATGTAGGAGATTTGAAAACTCTCCATCAACCTAATTGGTATTTATAGAACACTCCACACAAGAACAGCAGAATGCACATTCTCTTCAAGTTCTCACAGAACATTTACCAAGATAAACCATAGTCTGGACCATAAAATGAAGTCTCAACAACTTTAAAAAGAGATGAGTCATATAAAATATTTTCTATGATCATAACATAATTAAATTATAAATCAATAATAGAAGTATCTCTGGAAAATCCCCAGAGCCGGAAAATAATAACACACTTCTAAATAATCCCTAGGTCTAAGAAGGCAGTATCAGTTTATCAGGTGTCTACAGTGTGTCACATTGTATGAGGCTCTTTATATACAGTACCTCTAAGCTTTGGGATCAATCATAAAATAGGCATTAATTAAGTTCATTTTACAAATGAGAAAACTGGGGCTCAGAGAGGTAAAATCACAGGTTAAAGAATGTTACATAGTTAGAAAATGGCAGGCCATGCATGTCTCTCTCACTGTAACCTCTGGGTATTTTTCATTGAACAACATATCTCTCTAAGACCCAACGTAAAATCTCCATCTCCTCTGCTTCTCTGTTACTTTGCATTATATTCACTCCTATGCCTTAGATTTTTAAATTACAACACTGTAATTGCTCATGTGCGAATGCCCCCCCCCCCTTTTTTGGAGGGGAACACACTTCTCAAGTTGACCTTAGGGAACTACATTCTCCTTGAAGGAAAGAGGACTGACTGTCTTACTCATCTATTCTATCTGAACCACTCATCAAAGTATGTCAGTAGGTATAGCACTCCCCTCTCAGTAGGCACTCAACCAGAAGACTGCAGCCCAGCATCTGGTCAGCAGTAAGGCCTGAAAATGGATGTTTAACTTCTCTCCTAACGTAGGGAGTTCCCAGTTTAAGAATGACTAGTGATCCAAAAGTTCCCTTGTAAACCTCTTATTTACTACTGGGAATGTATTTTCCATGTTCATGGGAGTCCCAGGATAAGGAAAAGAAATACAGCTGAGTATATAGTATCTTGTCAGTATAATACTGATGCAGCATGGCATGTACAGTCAGCCAACATTTGTAACTAGGAGGAGATATAGGAAAACGCTTCTCAGTTCTCATCCCAGAGCAGCAGGCGCACGTTTCTCCTCCATCTGCGGCCCTTGCAGGGGCATGGTAAGAAGGAAAGGAGGAAACCACTTCTGTAGCAGAGATTGGTTAACCCTGCACATTACATCTACTGGAAGGACATCTTCCTAGGTGTCCTGAATGAGGGAACAAACAATAGTTGCCTCCACCAGGGCAATCTGTAGGTCCACACACGGAGTGCCCGAATCAGCTGCTCCTTCAATTGCAGAACTGTCTGCACAAATCTTCAGTCTACTCATTGGGACTGAGACCAAACATAATTACTGCAGATACTGATACATCCTAACATACAGTTTGGGTGCTGAGATGATCTCTGGGAACTTAAACTCAGCTTGATCACATTTACATATGCAAACATCACCCCATCTCATTCTTATATGCATTTCTCTGGCTAGAGAGCATTTTCCTGTTTTTATCTAAAATCTTTCAGCACCTTTTCCTATGAATGATAAATGGTATATTTTCAGAACCCTATATTTTTAGGTGGTTTTACTTTCCTACAGTCTAACTTTTATGTACTGAAGAATGTACCTTAGCCTAGGAACTCTGAGGAAAGAACAGCAGTTGTTCTTTGTGTGGGTGTTCTCTCTTTTACTGATTTCTTTTGTTTCCTTCTAATCTTCACTAATTCTCTTTATTCACACGCAGAACTTGTATGCATTTCCTCTCAGCTGTAGGCTGCAAGCCACGCACCTAGTCACTCTCAGGCAAGAGAGTATAAGAAATAATGAGAATTAACTTAGCACATTATGTACTTAATAGAATAATAAGGGCAGCACAAATGACCTCTTTCTGGACCAAAAGACAGGGTCAATCTTAGAGGTTGCCAATATAGGTTACAAGGTACATTTGACAGAAAACACCAGATCCAGCTTCTAAGGAAAGACCAGCCAGGTTCCTGAAAATGTGGCCACTCCTAGGGGACTGAGACACAAAGCAACAAAGGCCTACCTCCCTGACCTTCCCCACCTGTACCTCCAGGGCAGGAGAGGAGCAGAAGGCAGAGACAGGGCTGGTGCTTCAATGAACACAGAGAAGAGATGCAGACCGGAAGCAGGTTAGAGGCCAGAGGCTGGCTGTGGGCTGCTGCATCCATTTGAGAGAAAGACCAGGAGAGATCTGTGCAGACACAAAGCTCTGAGGCCTGTGGAGGGAAGCCTTTAATCTTCTAATTGAGGAGGCCCCAGATGCAGCCAGCTGGCATCCAGACCGCTGCCAGGAAGCAACCCACCACCCAGGGAATTTTGATAACAGCCTTCACCCTTCCCCTCCCTCCTTCCCCTCCTTCTACTCAAACTGGCC
>PVKE010000450.1:0-145357 GCA_004027555.1 Craseonycteris thonglongyai
AAAAAAAAACAAACAAAACTCCCATTCCTCCTCTGTACCATTCCCCCTGTTACCCTATCCCACCCAAGCTGTCCAGCTCCTCAAGGGCAACCCATCCCAACGCTCATGGCTCCTGCATCTTTATTGCCAACGCTCAAAATATACATATGCCCCATTTCTTTACTTTTATATTTTATTAAATTCATTGGGGTGACATTGGTTAGTAAAATTACATAGGTTCCAGGTGTACAATTCTACAATACACAATCTACCTGTTGCGTTGTGTACTCACTACCCAGAATCAGTTCTTTTTCCATCACCATATATTTGAATCCCCCATTCCCCTTTTCCCTTCCACTCTGATAACCTAAACTATTGTCTGTGTCCATAAGTTATTTTTTTTCTGTTTTGATTGTTCATTTATTCTGTTCTTTAGATTACACATATAAGTGAGATCGTATGATACTTGTCTTTCTCAGGTTGACTTATTTTGCTTAGCATGCTACCTTCTAGTTCCATCCATGTTGTTGTTGCAAAGGTACAATTTTATTCTTCTTTATGGCTGTGTAATACTCCATTGTGTAAATGTAACACAGCTTCTTTATCCAATTGTTTATTGATGGGTATTTAGGATGTTTCCATACCTTGGCTATTGTGAGTAATGCTGCAATGAACATAGGGGTGCCTATATTTTTTTGAATTAGTGTTTTGGGTTTCCTTGAATTAATACCCAGGAGTGGAATCGCTGGATCATAAGGTAGTTCCATTTTTAATTTTTTGAGGAACCTCCATAGTTTTTTTCATAGTGGCTGGACCAAATTGTAATCCCACCAACAGTGTAGCAGGGTTTCCTTTTCTCCACATCATCACCAACAGTTTATTCAACAAACGTTGCTGGAAAAACTGGACAGATACATACAAAAAAAAAAAAAGAAAAGAAAAGAAATTGGACCACCTTCTTATACCATATACAAAAATAAACTCAAAAATGGATTAAAGAATTAAATATAAGACCTGAAATCATAAAACTCCTACAAGAAAATATAGGAAGTAACCTCTCAGACATTACCCTTAGCAATACCTTCAATGATATATCTCCTCAGGCAAAGGAAGCAAAAAAAAAATAAACAAATGGGACTAGCAGACAATGGTGATGTTTCGTTTTATGAGCCCGTCACATTTTAAAAACAATTCTGGCACTGGAGCATTAGACAATGCTTTATTTGTTGGCAGAAGCTTTAGTACACGGGAGAAAAAAACAAGAGCTTTCCTTTTTCGTGACTACGCAAGGTGAGCTGGGTAACTGGCTCTCTGAGGTCTTGCCAAACTCTTAGTAAATCAATCATATGTGTGCAGCACCAAGTTGGGTTCAGCGTTCCGAGCCCCTCTCCCCTTCTCTGGGGTCACATTCCCTTTCAATTTCTCTATGTGGATGACTCCCCAATCCACACAGATCTAGCCATGAATTCCAAACCCACATGGGTGATCAAGTTGCTGGGGGCATCTCTCCACCTGGCTGGCCTGCCAGCATCTTAAAAATCGATGTGATGAACATGATGATGGTAATGATGGGGCTGTTTTTAGAATATGTCTACAAATTAGTTAACTCTCCTTCCTTCAAAAGGTAGAGGCAAATTCTCCTTCCCTTGAATAACTTAGCGACTCAATGGCGTAACTCAATGACTCGTTTCAAATAAATGGGGCATGTCAGAAGGGATGCTATAGGACGTCTGAAACTAGGACATAAAAATGATACAGCTGCTATCTCGAAAGCTCAGGTCACCTGAAAAGGACACACATGGGTGTATTAGTCAGCTTGGGCTGCTACAACAAATACCAGAGACTGGGAGGCTTAAACGACAGAAATTTATCTTACAGTTCTGGAGGCTGCAAGGCCAGGATCAAAGTGATGACAGCTTTGGTTTCTTCGGAGTCCCCTCTCCATGGGAGGCCTCCTGAATGTCCTCATGGCAAGGTGGTTTGCTTCCCCCCAGAGCACGGGATCCAAGAGAAGAAGGCAGGAGCTGAGAAGACAGCAAGATGGAGGCATGCCATTGTGACCTCGTTTCAGAAGCCTCGGCCATTGTCCCTTCTTCAACATTCTTTTGGTCACATGTGTCAGCACTGATTCAGTGTGGGAGGGGACCCCCACACTGGCTACCACATGGTGATGAGATACCTGTTCAGTACCCAGTGTGGCTTTAGATCAAAATGATCTCATTTAATCCTCACCACAATCTCACACAGTAGATTGTTTTTGTCCCCAGTTGGCACACGAGGAAGCTGAGACTGAGTCGTTAAATGTCCTGCCCAAGGCCACGCAGCTAGCCAATGGAAAGCGGGCCCCCATTTGGTGAGACTCCACACAGCCTTTCCATTCTCTCCCAGGGCCTTGAGACCTCCCAACCTTTTCACCACTCCGGTTTCCTCTTTCTCCCTGCTGCCAAGTTCTATAAATTCCTTCAGTGCTTTTCCTTCCTCTCATCCTCTGCCGACCTTCTACTGTCCCAATTCAGGGTGGTCCTCTCTGTATTAGCTACTTCAAAAAACAGAAGGCAAAAAAATACATGTCTATTATATTCATGAAGGGACTCTAGCAACCCCTTATAACTCTACTCAGTTTGAAACCCATACATCTCTTAGGACAGGAGCCCCCAACCCCAGGCCCCAGATGGGTACTGGTCCATATCCTGTAAGGAACTGGGGGGCACAGCAGGAGCTGAGTGGTGGGCTAGACAGCAGGCTCATCTGTATTTACAGCCACTCCCTATCGCTCACATGACCGCCTGAGCTCTGCCTCCTGTCAGATCAGCAGTGACATTAGAGTAATTGTGTGATTAGTTCATTATGTATTACAATGTAATAAGAGTAGAAGTAAAGTGCACAATAAATGTAATGTGCTTGAATCATCCCGAAACCCTCTCCCCCTCCCCCAGGTTCGTGGAAAAATTGTCTTCCATAAAACCGATCCCAGGTGCCAAAAATGTTGGGGACCGCTGGTTTAGGATGTCTAAAAGGAATCCTCAGACTCAAAGCAAATGGAGCGACAGGAAGCCCGGTAATCTCAATGGGATCTGTGTCCAGGGCAATGCCCAGGAGGGCTGGATAAGAGAAGAGGCAACGACAAGGGCCTTTCGACCAGACCAGCCATCCATCCAGGGCTGGGTTCTCAGATATGGCACCAGAAGGAAATTTTTGAAGGGCTTTAGAAACATGCTTGTAAAAACTTAGTAATTGCTTTTGAGAAAATGTAATTTTTGTAGACCTCCCCTTTGCGTGTTCTTAATCCAAAGTAATATTTGCCCAGCTCACTGATGTCATGATAAGCATGCCGCTAGCATTTGAATTTATCAAGTCCGTGGCCATGGGACACTCTGCTTTCCCTCCCACAGTGAGCACTCACCACCAGCACGAGGTGTCATCTGGGCTTTGGTGAGACCCCCTTCCAATACCCCCCCCTCACACACACACACACACACACACACACACACACACTTACTTGCATAGATAATTAAATGCTACCTAGGGAGGAGACATAAAAGGGACACATAGAAGGGACACATTCACTTCCAGAAACTGAAGCCTAAGCAACTGTCATGCTTTTAATACACTTGAAGTTTTGGGGGAAGATGCATACAATTTGCAGAATTCAAAGTCATCCCATTTCTTCATCTCCTCACCGGCCAGCCCTGCCCTTTTCTTTTTGTTTCTGCCAATGACTGTTCTTTGAATATTCCAGCCCAGGCAGGCTGGTGGAAGATTGTATTCTAAATGAGAGAGGGAAGGAAGACACAGCCTCTAGAAGAAAATGCTCAGAGTTACATCAATACCAAAAGTGCATTTGCTTCACACACTCGGTAACTACACAACTGAGAGCCCTATGACCTGGTCTCCCCATACCCTGCAGCACTGCCCGCCGTCACTTGTTTGTCTCTCTCTGGTAGATTTACTCAAACAGATGCAGCCACCCCAAGATATGGCTGCCTCTGAAATCTCCAACTAAGTAATATACTTCCCTTTCTCCAGCCCCACATCTTGAATTTTTTTGGAGGATAATTTCCTTAGAAACTTAAAGGTTAAAAATAAGCTACATTGTAAAACTCGGTGTTGGTGAAGGTATGAGAGGAAAGGTGCTGTCATATACTATAGATGAGAATGTAAATCATTGTGAATCAGTCAAGCGGTCGGGGATTACATTAGGCTGTTAGCAACAGGGGCCTGTCTGAGGTAACTTAGAACAATTAAGACTTTGTTCATGTCTGAGAAACAGTTCGGCTTTCAAGGATCCAGACTCATTTTGCCTTCCATCCTTAGTGCATGTCTTTCATCCTCAAGGTCACAAAAAGGCTGCTGCAGCTCCTGCCATCACAACAAGGATTCACATAAGAAAAAGAGGAAGGACTGGAAGCAAAGGAGATTTTCCTAGAAGTCTCTTTCAAAACTTCTGTTATTATCTCTTTGGCCAGCCTATCTGTTAGGGGAGGGCCAAAAATGCGGCTTTTTGAATATTAAGAAAGTAAGGGAGAATGAATATTGGGTATACAAGGGCTGTTCAGAAAGTATCCAGCTATTTAACCATTCTTGTTATCCTGACAATGGCGGGTATTTTTTTCCGGACTGCCCTTGTATTACAGCACTCTATGCCAAAATGAGGATAATTCAGAAATACCTATCAACATTTAAAAGCTTAAATGCACTTACCTCTTGATTCAGAAATCCCCCTAGTAGGGATTTATGCTGAAGGCATGTTCTCACATGTGTGTACATGCTTACACATTATAGACTGTTACTAGCAGCGGGAAATGGCTCATGGAAATGCATTTTCACTAAGTGCAATGTCACAGTGAATGTCAGGCTCTGACCCATAGGATTAACAACTTCTTTTCCCAAGGAGGAGGTGGGGAGAGACAGGGAGCAGAAGTGTGGGTGGAGGTTCCCATCCCTAAGCCAAAGCACAAAAGTAGAGAGAAGAGCGTAAATGTTCCCCCACAGCCCACAGAGTAACCACTCAACAGGGAGTCAGAGGAGAGGCAGAGCTTTGCTGAGACCGCTCAAAGGTGTAAATACCGGTAACCATCTTCCTTTTGCACTTTCTGGGTAGTGGGAGCAGGAAAGGAGACTGAGAAAGTGGCTGTAAATGGTCAAGACTCTGGAGGACAATCGAGTCTGCCCGTGGTCTTCAGAGGAGGAAGCTGAGCCCCAGAGAGATGTAGAAGCAGCGGTGGTTACTCTGTGGACAGCAGGCATCTTTTAGTGTCACTGTCCACACGAAGAGGAGCAGCTGATGGTGCGAAATTGGCATTTGGTGAGTGGGGGCTGCTCAGTGCTCCGGAACTCAGCAAGCGGCGAGGGAATCCCGCCAGACTGCCTGTAAAGTCACAGCACTAATAGCTCAGAACGAAGGGCGTCCCTCGCGGCCCCCGTCACCCACAGCTCTTCTCAGTGAAAAGAACCCTGGGAAGAGAACTGTTGGAGATTTGTAGGGGAACAGCCCCATCTCTGGGGACGAATAAGGCCTGAGTTGTCACTCAGCTCCAGCTCTGTCCTTTCTGTAGGAAAAAGGCTCAGAGTTGGGCTAGAACAGACATGGGGGAGAAACGATCACTTTCACAGCCCGGGCGGCTCAAATAGTCCCGGTGCGGGGAGATTTTCATTTGAGAGTCATCCTAGTGACGTATAATACATGTGTACTGAGCTACACATTAGTGGCAGGGAACACGTGTGCTGGGTGTGACTGGTGCCCCTCCACCCTCCCCTCTCCGCACGAGAACACCAAAGGCCTCAGCAGGTAGGGGAGAGCATCGTCCCCTGGGACATGTTTTCTCTTCCTGCCTGCCCTGACTTCTCTCTCCCCTCACCCGAGATCCTGGCTCTGAGATCCTCCTCAGCTGACCGATGTGTTTCATGTGGAAGCAGGCATGGTGGGGAAGCCCTTTGGCAAGTGCTTCCATGAGGAATTTCAGCAATTAGAAATTAGCCAAGTGCGATCCCAACACAGATGGCTCAGTGACACTGGAGTCTGGGGGCCTTCTCCCAACGGTCTCAGGACAGCACTGTGGGGTTGTTCCGGGTGCACGTCGTCTATGTGTAGGAGCTGGGAGGCCTCTCTCCACCCGTGGTAATTGTCCCAACAGCGTGCTTGTGCCCGGCACTGTGCTAAACACCAGGGATACCAATGAGGCAGGACTGGGGAGGTGTGGCCAGCCAACCAGGGCTTGTCCCTAGCACCGCCGTAACCCGGAAGAGTTCCGCTGAGGAAAGCAAGCAGAGGCTTTTCGAAAGACTCCAACAGAAGCAGGGATGAGGTTCTGAATGGAACATGTGGCGAGAGGGAAGGGGTGACTGAGTGTACAGAAGGTAATCGAGGCGGAACGGCGGACATTGCTTGTTTTAGTTTACCCTGCATCTACGCTCCTGGCAGTGGGCTTGCTGGTGTTGTATGGACAGCCACCCTCCTTCTACCTCAGTCCTTGTGGTTTGAATAGGCTGGCCTTGTCCCCAGGGTGAGAGAGTGAGAGAGCCCACATGCATGGCAGCTTCAGAGACAGAAGGGGCAGTGGGTGTCGAAGGCATTGGTGCTGGGGATGAGCGGAGGCGCCTGGGACTTCAGGGGAGGAAGGTCGTTGGCAGGATGATAAGAGCAGATGTTCAGTAGTTAGAAGTTCGCCCTGCCCTGGAGGCAGCTCATAAGAAGTTATCTCTGGTGGCGGCTCTTATGATGGGCAAGGCCCCCAATTTCAGTTTCTTGTGAGCCCTTGGGGTCTTGATTGCTTTTAGTTCAAAGCAGTTCACATGGGGAGGCTGGGATAGCTCAGCAGTCGAGCGCCTGCCTTGCAATTGCGAGGTCCAGGGTTCAATTCCCAGCCCTGGCCCATGCAACCCCATATGCTGAACTGTGGTGGAACTGGTAACCACCAAGATGTCTCAGTGGTGAATGTTCTTTTCTCTCAGGTGGGAGGCTTGCCCTCAAATTCTTGTTTGGGGGGAACTTAAAAGAATGACATGGTGAATGGAAGGCATAGAGGGGCGAGAGATCCCTGCCGGTGAGGATGATGAACAGGTTTTCCTGTAAAATCTAATGTGTTAACCAGGGTTGGAGGCCTGGAATTGGGGTGGGGACACATGGAGGGAACTCTATGTGCAAAACTTCAAGGGGAAGGTGTGGGACGTGCACAGCCTGTGTTGGATTTCCCTCCTGCCACAGGGCAGGGATGACTCTTCTACTCTAACAAGCTCTCTTTGGTTGGTTGAAGATTCCTCCTCCCTCATCATCGGGAATAATCTTTCTCCTGTGAACTGGTAACTCTTAATGTGCCAGCGATATTCTTTGCTCTTTAGTCACATAGCCCAAGTAGCCCTCTTACTATTTCTGCTCTTACAAAATGTCTCTTTCACAGGCAGTACCAAGTATTTGACCAAAGGTCAAAATAGGAGACAGAGCAAGTTCAAGAGCCTGGCCTGCACCCCCAAAGCCAGACCCAGGGCTGCATTGTCTCCTGGGACCCAGGGAGTAGGTGATGACAGTCTGATGAGAGCAGGACACACAGGGGTCTCTTGTTCCTCTGGAATCATTTAGGATGCCTGTCAACTTGGCTGTGAACCAGGGAGATTCAATCAAATTGGAAGAATTTGTCCAAAAGTAAAGCAAGCACAGCCAGCAAGCCTTCAATGTTGTCACTGATGGATGAACTTGGCCCAAATGCTGTCTCTGAGGCATTGTCGTCTGAAAACACACATCGAAGATCCTCCCAAACACTGATACACACCCCAAATGAAATACTGTGCAGTGTTTGCTGAATGAAGGGAATTGTTGAAGAACACTGTTACCCGATGGAAGAGACCCAAGACTCCCTCGGGACTCCAGGGCGAGACTCCCGGCCGTGGGCACTACTGTGTCACAATGTGTCTGCAGGAAACTCCACCAGCTAGCTGCCACCCGAATCTACCAGTGTTCCCTTAGGATTTGTGTGTGGTGGACAGCAGCTTCTGGAGGTGGTTTGAAAATGCAGCCTTTTTTTTTTTTAAGATTTATTTTATTGTTTTTGACAGAGACAGAGAGAAAAGGGACGGGGGGGGGGGGGCCCAGAGCAGTGTCCATAGTCGAACATCATCAGTTTTCGACATGGTTTCATTCCACACAGGTGGGTGAGGGCTGCACAGGGCAGAGACTGGGCTGGGGGCCTCCTGCATGGGAGGTGTGTCCCCTGGAGCCAGGGGCTGAGCCAGGGGGTGAGAACCAAGCTAGGGGCCCCCAACATGGGAAGCACACCCCAGTTCAGCATATGGGTCTTCATGGGCCCGGGTGGGGATTCAGTTCTCAGTCCCCAGGGCTGCAATGCGAGCATTTAACCCACTGAGCCACCCCGGCTTCTCTAAAAATGCGGTCTTACTGGGCAACTCAAGATCTGAGTTCCATCATTACTGGCCAAGCCTGTCCAGGGCGTCCTCCAAGGCAGGGACAGTGTCCTCTTCGCTGACTCTCATCGGTTTCCTCTGGATATAATGGACTCCTCCGTCTGGCTGACGCTGGACAGAGTCACAAATTGGTAAAGTCTGATGGAGACACAGACCAGAAACCACGCCAACAACTACAGACGGCCCTGGAGGTGCGTGAAGGCTGCCGCATTCAGAGGCTTCGACATGTAGAGTCAATGCTACGTGAAGGTGGCCATTCCAGCAGGATGAAAGGACACTCGGTGGGAGTGACATGGATCACAGGGAGAAAATAATGTTTAGAGATCAACACTTTCAGGGATGGTGGGCTAGCTCAGCGGTTGACAGCCTGCCTCACAATCAATCGTGAGGTCTGGGGTTCGATTCCTGGCCCTAGCCTGTGCAAACCCATATGCTGAACTGAGGTGCAACTGGTAACTTCCAGGATGGCTCAGTGGTGAAGCGTCTCGCCTCCCATTCGGGGGTCCCCAGGCCTCCCATATGTAATTAGATTTGGTCCTTTTCTCTTGTTCATCTGTCTCCTGTCTACTTGATTATTAGACCAGCTGAAAGAACCTTGAGGGGAGAGGAAATTTTCTTCCTTCTCCACACATGTGTGATTTAAGAAGATTTATGGATGCCTTACTAATTAAAATCTAGAAAAGCTCCCTTGCCTAATCAAAGTTCCTACATACACAAGCCTGAAAACATGAGGAAATAACCCATATGTCTCAAGGATACATTGTCGACAGACGCTGTGGATGGAGGGATGGGCAGGCAATAATGGTTTGGAGGCAGGTCCCCAGGGGACCCGACCTGCTCATGCCACTGATAAAATGACATCTGTGACACTGTCTCTTTTCCACAAGGCTTATACTACTTAGGATGTACAAGTTTGGAAATAAAAGTGTTTTTGAAAAATCTTTTGTGTTTTCTTTATTGAAGCAGTAATAATATGTTCATTGTGGGCGATAGCAAAAGCTGCTGTGATTTAAAGGCAATTTAAATTACCCCTGGGGAAGCCAGACGGCTCAGCAGGTTGAGCGTTTGTTTTGCAGCCCTGGGGTCTGAGGATCATATCCCCGCCCCAGCCTATGGGGATCCATATGCTGAAGTGGGGTGTGCTTCCCATGGGGGAGACCCCCAGCTCTGTTCTCGCCCTGGCTATCTTCCCATGTGGAAGTCTCCCGGTTCAGCTCCCGCCTCGGGAATGCTTCCAATGTGGGAGGCCCCCAGCTAGTGGGGGGCCTGCGTCCCATGCGGGAGGCCCCCAGCCCAGTTCCTGCCCTTCACAGCCCTGTGCTCACCTGTGGAGTAAAACTATATTAAAAACTAATGATGTGCAACCATGGAGACTGCTCTGGGCCCTCCCCCTTCTCTCTGTCTCTCTCTCTGTCAAAACCAATAAAAATAAATCTTTTTAAAAAAACAACATAATGCAGTGCATAGATGATGTAATGTAGAGTTGTACACCTGGAAACTGATATTGCTGACCAATGCCACCCCAATACATTTAACAATAAAAAAATAAATAAAATCACCCTTAATTTCACCATCTGGAGGGCACCACCATTAGCTTTTTGCTATATAGCCTGGCAAGTTGTTTGCTTTGCGTGGGTGCATCAATATGCAAAGTGAGGTCACACTGTGTGCATTGTTTTGTAACCTGCCATTTCATTTGCCAGGAGGTCATGAGTGTTTGGGTTAGAAGAACATTCTGGAAATGACAGCAGTTCTCTGAGCATCACAAATAGATTGGAATAAAGTTGCTGACTCATCAGCCTTGGCTCCAACCACTTTCCTTAAGTGCCTTTGAGATAAATGCAGGCTGTTTTAAATGATAACTTTCTATTTTTGATAAGCCCATGATTTTCTTTGTTGCCTTGGGTGCATGTTTTTACTCTCTTCAAAATTAATATACCTTATTCCACTGGGGTAAGTCTAATTATACCAGTAATGTGAGCTAATGGCTCATGCTGTCAGACCACAGAGAAATGATTTATTTTATAGAAAGAGGTTGAAGGAGGTTAGTCGAAGCCCCTCATTTTATGGGTCAGAAAATTGAGGTCCAATATAGATGGAACTGGACTTGGATCCAAAAGCTGGCAAATGATATATATTAAATCCCCAGGAATGGCTTGCATTTTCCAAATGCCATTGTCTTGTGGGGAGTGCATCAATAGAAAGACCTGAGGATGCTATAACATAACATTATGACAAGACGAGGATCCCTAATTAAAGGTCACCCCAACACTCATCCCTTTGCAGGAAGCCACACAACCCCTGTAGAAACACTGGTCATGTTGGCTGATGACAGAATAGCTTCTCAGGGCTGCGGTCCAGTGAGGTCAAGGCTAATGGCAAAGGGAGAACAAAGATGAGTGTATAACCAGGTCCAGGAAGGTGTGCAGAGCGTGTAACTGGAGAAGTCGAATGATTATCTGATTCAGGGAGAAGCCAGTGCTGAGGAGCTTGTAACCACAGACATAGAACGGGAGGTGAGGTGCGAGGCAAGGCTGGGGGGAAAGCTACCAGATGCTGGAAATATTTTTCTATAGCAATGGTTGTCAATGAGTTGTCCCCAACGGGTAGCATCAGCACCACCTGGGGACTTGGGCCCCATCCTAGTGCCATTGAATCCAAAGTTCTGGTAAACAGTAATGTGTTGTTTTGACAAGCCAGTTAGATGGTTCTGGTGCACATGTCAATGTGGGAACCACTGGTCCAGCACAGTGGTTATCATCCCCTGGAGCTGCACATTTAAAATCACCCAATGTCTGGGCCCTTCCCTCAAATGTTCTGGTTTGACTGTTCCCGGCTGGGATCATGGGTATCATCACTATCACCTGAACTTTTCAGGTGAATTCTAATGTGCTGCCAGGGATGAGACTGATGTAGGCAAATGACTCCACCTTGGTTGTTTTTGTTTTGTTTGTTTTGAGGGGGTGGGGGGCTGTAATTTTCAGCTGGCATGACCAGGGCTGGATGGGTGATGGGGAGAAGAATTGCTCATCCACTAGCCCTAGGCTGAGGTTCCTGGCCTTTCTTGTGACTTCCCCTCATCCTGATTCTCACAGAGCAGCATAGGGGTCATCTTAAAGGGGACGAATTCGCTTCACAACCACGAGAGTAACACAGCAATTATAAAGTGTCTCGTGTTCCTGTCTCTTTATCAATCTCCTCCTGGCTCATTACCTTCCCCTTCCTTGCAGGCAGATGAATTTTTCTTTGACTTAAGTCTTTGGGGCTTTGTAGCATCAGGGAGAGAGAACGAGGTGGCCAGGGTGCGTGTGTGGGCAACTTCCTAGCAGACACAGTTCTAATTGCGTGAAGATCAGGTAAAGTTTCTAGGAAACCAATCATGTGACTTATGGGTGGTCAGTTATGTTGTTATTTGACTTGCAACAGTGTAAAATCGCACAATTTTTATCACAGGAGAAGATGTAAATTGAAGAAAATCAAAGTGACCCTTTGGTGCAGCTCAGTGTCAAGGACATTGAGTCACACGGATTCGAGACAGTTGGCACTAGATGCCTGTTTGTGCTCATGGACATCACACAGAATCTACACATCTTGGTCTACAAATACCACACTTTTCTTCAGCATATTGATGTTCAGTAATCGTTGGTTGCAGCTTGTGTTTCCTATAATTATTTGAAAATTCTGTGGAAACATGTCTACTGTTCCTCTGACCGCAGCAATATCTTATGAGATCTACACCTTCAGCACCATCTGTACCTATCTCTCTTAGTTTTCTTTCTCTTTATTGATCTCTCCAGATATCTTCCACTCTCCCTGTATTCTTTTCACCAGGCTCAGAATCTCTGAAGAGGTTCAGGAGGAAGCTCCAGTGTTCTAGAGTTGTGAGAAGCAATTATGATCCAGAAAGCAAATATTCGGGACAGAGGACAGCGGCCACCGTTTCTCTTGTGCTCAGTTTGACATGACAGCACCCTCTCCTCAGATTCTCCTTTCCCCACTTTTTAAAAATTGTTTGAGAGCAGGAGGGAGAGAGAGAGAGAGAGAGAGAGAGAGAGAGAGAGAGAGAGAGAGAGAGAGAGAGAGAGAGAAGGTGAGAGACAGACAGACAGACAGACAGACAGAGAAGGTGTGAGAGAGAGAGAAGGGGGAGGGCCCAGAGCAGTCTCCATAGTTGCTCATCATTAGTTGAGACATGGTTTCATTTCACACAGGAGGATATGGGGCCATGTGGGGCGGGAACAGAACCGGGGACCTCCTACATGGGAGGTGAGAAGCTTTGCCACTGAACTGTCCGTTGGTTACCAATTGCAACTCAGTTCAGCATATGGGCTTGCATGAGCCGGGGCCGGGAATCAAACCCTGGCCCTCATGATTGCAAGGCAAGCACTCAACCACTGAGCTATCCTGACATCCCAATCTGCACATATTCTTGCTAGTGCATCTAGCTTCCTCACCAGCCTTAGGCTAAGTTCTCTCTCACTTCTGAGGATCCATGGAAAGCAAGTTCCATTCTATCTGAAACTCAGAGAACAGCTTCAACTGCCTACTAACAGCTATGCCTCCTGAACTCTTATCCCACGAGCTCTACCCTCAGAAATATCCTGAGCATGTGTCTCCTTGGTTGTTGCTTTTGTTACTTTCCGGGGGTCAATGACTCCAGCCCATCCACTGTCACAGTCCTGCTTAGCTCCTTACAGTCCTCTCTCCCTAGTTCTCATCAGTGCTTCATAATAGTTACTGGCTCTTTACCATTGGCAAGCCCTATGCCTGCCTCAGGGGACAGTGCTGTGGTGAGCAAGACAGACTGGTCTCTTTCATGGTGGAGATCACTCTCTATTGGGGTCTCTCTCTTTTTCTTTAAAGATTTGTTTTATTGTGTTTGACAGAGACAGAGAGAGATAGAGAGATACAGAGAAAAGAGGGAGGGCCCAGAGCAGTCTTTATAGTTGAACTTCATCAGCTTTTGACATGGTTTCATTCCACACAGGTGGGTGGGGGCTGCACAGGGCAGGAACTGGGCTGGGGGCCTCCTGCATGGGAGGCACGCCCCCTTGAGCCAGGGGCCAGACCGGGGGCAAGAACCAAACTGGGGGCCTTCTGCACAGGAAGCACACCGCAGTTCAGCCTATGGGTCCGCACGGGCCGGGGCCGGGATTCAATCCTCAGTCGCCAGGGCTGCAAAGTGAGCGCTTAACCCACTGAGCCATCCCGGCTCCCCCTATTGGGGTCTCTTGATGGCCAATTTAATGAGCAAATACAACACAGGATGTAATGGGCACTAGCCCAGACCTGGAGGCTCAGAGAGGAGTTCCCAAAGGAACGCCTATGAGAAGTGCTCCTGGAGCTGGGAGCTGAGGAATAAGTAGGGATTGGATAGATGCAGGGAGCAGGGGACGGTGGCGAAGAAGAATGTACCAGGAAGAAGAGACAGAGAATGCAAACCCCGCCAATGAGCTAGAAAATGAAAGCCAGTTGTCCTGGCCGGAGCACAGGAGAAGTGTGGAGAGTAGGGAGGCTGGAGAAGTAGGTAGGGGTCTTATATCACCATTGGTGCATAAGAAATCCCCCCCTTTCCAATTTTGCAGCTTAATACACCACACACTTATTATCCCACCATTTCTGTCAGGAACCTGGGTGTGGCTTGCCTGGGCCCCTCTTACACAGGGTCTCTCACAAGACAGTCATCGGGTGCTGGACCACGGTCCGCTGTGTCCTCTGAGGCTTGACGGGGCGGGGGGGGGGGAGGATCCGGGCTGTGGAAGATGGGAGTGGGAAAGGGGGCCGTGGCCAGCTCACCAAGGGCCTGAAACCCAAACGGAGAGTTTTCAGTTTTATCCCTTGAGCAGTTTTCCAGACTAATCTGCTTAAGGATGACTGGGATGGTGTTAAAAATGCAGATTCTGACTCAGCGGCTCTGGGCAGAGCCCAAGCACCGACATTTCTAATGACCTCCCACTCGATACCAAATACCCATGCTGGTCCGAGGGCCACACTTGGAGTCGCAATCTTAGATCCCAGCTGTCCCATAGCACCAGCCACGTGTATCATGGAGTATCTGAAACGTGGCCAGTGAGACTGAGGAGTTGCGTTTTTTATTTTATTTTACTTTGTTTACATTTAAGATTTCATACGCACTCCATTTGTTATTGAAAAACTTCTAAATATGTTTGGATTAAGGTGAGTTGGTGTCGGTCTTAACAATTCCAACCATAAGTTTTATGAAATCTCACCATACATTAAATATTTCCGACAAGAATTTAGCATCTGAACAGAGAAGTATTTTCAGTATAAAGTGCATACTGGACTCCAAGGATTTAGTATGAAAAAAGAATGTAAAATATCTCACTAATTTTATATTAGTTACATGGTGAAACGGTACTTGGAATACATGAGATTGAATACAAGGTATTAAAATAAAGTTCACCCATTTCTTTTAAGTTTTAAAAACATGGCTACTAGCAAATGTAAAATTATGTGCATGTTTCACGTTGGTGGCTTGCATCCTATTTCTGCGGGACAGCACTGTCATCGATGAAGGGAGCTGCTATTTCTTCTCTCTCATCTAAGGAGAATTCCTGCGAGTGGCTCGTGGTCTCTCCATTTGGAGAATCACTAGCGCACGGGGCATCTCCCCTGTCCACTGTGTGGGCTGAGAAAGGCACGGGGACATCGTGGGGGTGCGTCCTGGGACGCTCTTCTGGCTGCTGGGGAGAACATGCGTTTGAAGAGGCCTGGAGGTCCACCTGGCCCTGACCCACGTGTGTCCACAGGCCATGCCTCGCTGGGAAACGCTATGAATTCCCATTACTGTTCTAGGCAAGATGAGAAGACAAACGGATGTGTCTTTAAGACATGCGGCCCAGAGAGCCCAGAGCCCAGGTCGCCACAGCTCCCTTCCAGGTGCACCTGTAACCATGACAACGCCATTGATATGTTGCCAAGGAACCTAATTGAAGCCTGATCAGATTTTCAAAAAAGACAGAATGGAAAAACGCTCAGCTTTGTCTCAGGGGGTGATTGGAGATGGGTTCCCTGGCTGTATGCTCTTAACTCTCATACTCATTTAATTCCTTTTGCTTGTCATTTCTCTGGGGAGGTGTTTTGGCCAGAAATGACTTCCGGGGAAGGCTGGGCAGCATTCGCGTGGAAACGGCTGGTGTTGAGGAATCCAGTGTCTCCCAGGATCTTAGCTGGACCCGGATGGGAAGACTTTCACCACAGCCCCTCAAATCCACCTTATTTCTGCTATTAGCTCTAATGGGGCGGGTGGGGGATATCAGAGCTGGAAGGAGTTCAGATGCGAAGAATCAGTAGGAATTGGATAGATGAAGGGATTGATGGGAAAGTCAGAGCTAGGAGTAAGGGATAGATCTGAACCCATGGAGGTTTAAATCGTGGGTCTATACAACCAAAATCAGGGAGGCAGAACAAGTTGGGAGGCGTAAGAAAAATATAATCAAAGAAATGATGGAAAAACCCTATTATTTTACGTTCAAAAAGTAAATATCAACAATTCATTATTTCTTTTGTTTGTTTCTAAAAGGTATGTGTTTCCTAGCTGTGTTTATTGAACAGATCTAGAAGCAATGAATGACCTTCATGACTGAATTTTAGTTTCTAAATGCCATTTCCTACTCCAAAACTCAGGGCTCCTTGAGCTGACTTCATACCCGAGGCTGAAAATATTCCATATGATCCCGAGACACTTGATTGTGCTAGAAAAGGACAAATATGTCATATACAGAGGGTGCCCCCCAAAATGTATACACATTTTAAGAAAGGAAAACACTGTATTAAAATTGTAATAGTCGATATATACTGCTAACAAAAGATGAATACAAGTCACATTTGGCTTCTGCAATGACAAGAGGTGCTCAGAGTCGTTACGATCAGCGTCCAGACACTTCTGATGATGGTGAACTACCTACCGCTTCAGCAACGTTGACCAAAGTGTCCACTTGTATTGCTGGTGTATGCCGTGGGAGGCCGGCAGACCCAGAGTCAAATCTTGCCTTGGAGTCATGTTGTCAAACCTCTCTGAGCCTCAGTGTTCTTGTCTGTAAAATGGGACAAATGCCCACCTCATGGGATTATTGAGAGGACTCAATAACTGGTCTTAGGCCTTAGCATCAGGTCAGCGTCTTGGGGGCAACGTGATTTATTTCTGTAGCAATGCCAGGTTCTGAAGTTTTACTATTCTGTTGAACTTCATTTTATCTGACACTGATTATTTAGTTAGGGTGTGTCTCTTGCATAGCAGCCACTATGTGTTCCCATCCCATAGCCTCTTGGCCCACCTCTGAGTTAACCTGAAACTGGGGTAGACAGCTCTGTGGGCCTCTCATTCTGAGCACCTATGTTCGCTGCTCTTCTATTGGAGGGTTTTCTCCATCATAATGGGAGCTTCCTCTTCCCTGGAATGCAGAAGAGTTAATCCCCCAGCTACTCTCATCCAATGAGGGACAGACCCAGTGGACAAGTGTCCCAGGCCCCCTATCTGCCCCTGGGACAGGTGTGATCTTCAAGGTTTCCCAGAAGTCCACAGCGGAAGTCAGCCCAGTGCCTATAATGCCACACTTCATTAGCTTAAACTCTATTGGCTTTCCTCCTTTCCCTGCTCCACTTCCCCATTCCTCACGTGGAAGTCTTGCCACTTCCTGAACTCTACCCAAGAATAGGGGTCCAGAGGCTTTCTGTCCCCAGATTCCCCCAAACTGATCCATCACTGTCCCAGCACTCAGCCCAGGAGGCAAGGGGCAGGATGTAAGAATGCCCAGGTCAAGGACCTGCCAGGTCCAAACAACCTTTTCTGCTCCGCTCTCAGTCTCTTTCCTTCAGCCACGAACATCTCTAGTTTTAGAGTCAGGGCGCTTTGCTCTTTATATATTATCATGTATTCTTTCCAATCTATACCTTTAGCCTAGTCCTTGTTGAGTCCCATTGGGTGGGCTTAAATATTAAAAGGCAAAAACCAGGACATTTTTCCTTTTTCTTTAATCTACATCTCTTCCCTGAAGCAAAGAAGATGAGCAAGTCAGGCTGATGAAATGGGAGTAGGGCTGGGGAAGGGCCAGAGTACAGGGAAATATGGTGGGAGAATCTCAGTCCGTATTTCAACGTATTAACCTACAAGGAAAGGAAGGTGAAAAGAGCCTAATTGTCATGCTAAACTTCACTCAGTTAATCAGAAAAGCTGGGACCACAACCCAATTATATGGCATGTTTAGCCAGAAGAATGGCTCCCAGACGTGTGTTGAAATCTAATACCCCTCTTATAATTAGGGTCCCCGAAGAGTAAGTGCTCAGTGCCTAAGGCGTGAAATCAGATGCTGTCTTTCAGAGACTAACGTTGGTAGGGACCCAGGAAAACCTTTGCAGTACAAGACTATTTCACTGAGAAGAACAACCACCACAAGGCACTGCTGTCGTATCGTGGAGACATCTTCCTGTGACACCTGGCATCGCATGTGCAACGCGTGCTGCGTGCATAGCACAGGTGCCTGAAGATTACCAGCTTGCTAAGAGGTTTCACAGGCAGGCCCAGAACGGTCTCCAGCTTCAGCCCACAGGGTCTGCGCTCAGCCACCTGGAGACTGAAGAACGGGAACCGAGGACCATGGAGTCTGAACGAATATTTCATGCTGGATTTTTCTTTGGTTTGCTAATATGTTCAGACTAAAACTGAGTAATTTCAGGCACCAAGGTTACGAGTTCCCTCCTCTCTCTTCAGGATTATTATTATTATTCATTTACCCTTGAAGACAGTGTGGAGAGGGCACGTTTGGAGGCACTCACCTGACCCCACACTGTGGGGTGCTCCTGTGTGCGGCCTGGCACCTGCCTCTCTGTAGGTGTCATATGTCAGTATTTACTGCAGGCCTGAGTGACTGTGGAGGACACTGGGTGACCTGCAAAAATCCCCCATGACTTGGCAATCCATAGACCAATCGCAATAGTAATTTATGAGCTGGGTTTCTTGTGCCTTGGTTATTTAAAGCCACCGGGGTTTTGCAAGACTACCTTCCTGAGGTGGCTCTCATACCTCCCTGACACAGCCCTTCTGCTACAGTTTTTCTTCTAAGGAGAAGAGGAAGGGATAGTAGATGACGCCAATAAGCAGCAAGGGAGTCACTGAGTGACCTTAGGAAGTCACGCGAGGTCCCCAGGTGCCCAAGCAGAAGGCCAACGGTATGGGTAAGAGCATGCATGGTGCGTTGAAGGCACACAGACCCTCTGGTGTGGCAGTTTCTGCTCCAGGGATACCCAACAGAGTTGTTCCTACAACAACCCCCGAACTGTGAGCTGATTCCTCAGATCCCAGCCTCTGTCCACAGCTTGCCAGCTGCAACCTATGGACCAGGTCAGGCCTCACTGTGTTTATTTGTTTCACTGTTCTGGGGCTTCCACGGGGACCTGGGTGTGCACTGCAGCCTCACAAGGAGAGCTGCCTCAGTGGGGCCATGAGGGACACGTTGGCATATAAGAAGTCACACAAGGGCAGGCCCTCTGCTGTTTGCTCTCTGCAGCCCAGACCCGAGGCAGCTTGCAGGTGACCGCTAAATGAAGAGCGATGGCTGGGTGTACAAGCATTGTGAAGTGGAGCTGGTAAGCTAATATGAACTACATTTTTCTCTGATATGTATTAGGAGCAGGTCCGTTTCCTTACTGGTATTTGTCTTAGAAATAATCAAATGTATTTGAAATCTCTGATCATGTAGCAATGCAGGTGTGGGAGGCAGCCCTGAAGTCTGACAGAGGCCATAGCATCAGGCAGCTATGGCTGAGGATGTTGGATGCACTGGGCAGATCCACCTTCAGGAACGAAGGATGTATTCCCCCAGTGCTTCCTGAGGAAGCACTTCAGCTCAAAATACGGCCTTGTCCAAGACCATGCCCCTTCCTCAGCAATCAAATGACACAACTGGTCAACCCAGAGCCAGTACAAGCCTGGATCCCTTGCCCCAACTTGGGACAGCTCCAGGGCTGAGCTTTCACTGGGACTGCGCCCCAGCTCAGCTCAACTTCTCCCGCTTGCTTCTCCTCCTTCCACAGGTGTTGGTCCCTAATAAACCTCCTGCACACGACACACGACTCCCTGTCCCAGAGTCTGCTTCCTGGAGAACCTGACTTGTGACAGCACTGCCACAACCATGCGTCCACCAAACCTCTCCAACTCGGTGGCTTCCTGCCCCAGGTCTGTGGGTTGGCAGAGGCGGCTCTGCTCCAGGAGCTGGTCCTCTGGGCTTGGCTTCAGGCTCAGAGCTGGTTCAGGCCTGCTCTGTGTAGCCTTTATTTGTTCTCTGTAGAGGGACTCATTCTTCCTGGAGTACAGGACCATGAGCAGAAAGACACAACAGCTCCCGAGCCCTTGGCCCAGAGCTGGCTCTGTCCCTTGGTTTGCATGACTATGGTCAAGTCTGACATCACAGACTACACCACTGGGGCCCACTGTGAGGTCACGCAGGGGGGGAAGGCAGGCGAGAACTAAGACCAGAAATGCAATGTCCCTCATTTATTTTCTCTTTCCCCCATCCGTGCAGGACTTGTTGGTCACGAACCATGGGCCAGGTGAACTTAGAGGGGCTGAGGCTGCCTCCCTGCCCTTAGACCACTCGGTCCAGTAGGGGAGAGAGTCGATCAGCAGGGCCTCACAGCCCAGTGTGGTGAGTGCCACGGGTGAGCACAGGACCGGTGGGAACATGGAGGGAGGGCACCGTGGCAGACTGAGTTACTCTCTGTCTGCTCCCAGCACTGTTTTTCCTTCCAGTTAGCAGCCTGATTGCCTTTGGAAGTTGCCTCCCCATGTAATGACAATATTGGGGGGTCTTGGCAGGCTGTAATCCAGGAGCCCATTCCACTGTCATCCCAGGGCCCAGCACACGGCCCAAGCCAGCTGTCCTTCTTCCAGGGGACGTGCAGGGATGGACGCAGCCCCCATTGCATGGCTAGCGCCCCAAGGGGCCGCCAGGCCGCCCCTGCATCCTCTTGTGGCTTCAGCTTCTCCAGCTTGCTGTCTGTCCACACTGGGCGATCTCTTAGATCCCTCCACCAACGGTCCAGTTTGTTCGCAGCCCGCTTGAGTGTCTGCTGGTTGAACTGAATCAGGGTCTGAACACAGACTCGGGTAAGGGGAAGGCATGGGAGAACAGCCCCAAACAGGAGGCCTATGAGGGGGACAGCCCCCCAGAGGGAGTTTATTTATAAAAAAAATTGTTTTTATTCTCACCTGTGTAAACTTCAGCCACCTTCAAAATACTCTGCGTTTGATGTAATGCACCTACTGAGATGCTTTTTCCACTGCTCAGCTTTTGAACTCATTGATTTTGATGTCTTCCAGTGCTTCTGCCATTTTTTGTTTCACTTCTTCCACATCGGCAAAACGTTTTCCTTTAGGACTTTTTTTCATCTGGGGAAACAAGCAACAAAAAAAGTCACTGGGTGAGATCAGGTGAATGGGCGGGGGGGGGGGGGGGGGGGGGGGGGCGGCGGGTTCCGTCCATTTGTGGTCAAAAACTGCTGAACACTCAGCGTGGTGTGGGCAGGTGTGTGGTCATGCTGCACATTGTTTGTGTAAATTGTCCATCAGGAAATGAGCAAATGCATGGAAAGAGTGTCCAAAAAACATTCACTGACGCCCAGTGCAGCCTGTCACAACCACGCCAGCTGGTCCCGGATGCGGATGGGTTCCTAGAAGCCTCACCTAGTGGGGGAAGCCTGTGCTACAGGGATTCCGGGTTTTTTTGGGTCCCCCCCCCCTGTGTAAAGCCTAGCCCTTAAGTGTGAGAAGGAGCTGGCAAAGGGAAAGCAGGGTAGAGGGTCTCTAGGGGGAAAGGGCAGACTATCCAGAGGCCTGGAGGTGAAAACCTGGCACAGTTGGGAGTGAAAGCAAAGGATGAGAAAAAATGTCTTCATGTTTATAAAATGATACGTAGGGTCCATTTGCTGAAACTCCGGGACACGAGCTGTGGAAGAAGAGAGCCCAGCCTTCTGTGGGTTTATATAGAAAGTCCCTTAGAGGCACTGTGAGGACCAGCCCTGGCCTGGAAGCTGGGACTGCAGCTGGTTCCTCTCAGTCAGGGAGGCACATTCACCGCGTTCCCATTCCCCTGGGACGGAGGAGGCAAAGCTGAAACGGAGAGAATGAGGTGACGGGATGGAGGACAGATGTGGGGGATAAACACCAGCGTGGGCACCAGAGCAGGCCGATGGCCGCCAGGGGGCGCACAGCCTCAGGGGCTGGAACGGACAAGGGGCCCGGAACGCAGGCGACCCTGCGGGAGGCGCGGACTGCAGACGCTGCAAGGATGGAGGGCCATCCGGTCTCCGCGGGCGCGGGGATGGAAGACGTCATGACAAGTGCAGGCAGGCAGAGGAGCTGTGGCGGCCTCTCCTCTGGAAATCCTTCCTTGCCTCTGAGGGCCTCTCACCTGGACTGAGGCGGCACCTGTCGTGTACCGCCTGCCGCCCTCTCCTGGCAGGCCCGGGAACTACAACCGCTGCCACCCTAGGCTGCGGCTCGGGATGACTAGCTGTCGGCCCGGGCAGGCATGCAATGGGAGGGCGCCGGAGCCAGAAGCCACCTCAGGCAGCATTTGGTTCAGCCGCCATATTTTACGTATGAAGAAACTGAGGCCACCAGAGGGAAATGACTTATTCTGGGCTTTTGGCCACTTTAGTGAACCCGAGCATCCAAATCTATATAGTCACAGATGAGTTCCATCCCTAATTACCTCCAATTGGCAGAACAGGGCCTGCCCCTGAGCGTTTGACTACAAACAGTGCAAAAACGTGTCCACAATCAGCCACGGGATTTGGGCTATCACTGCTGTGGCTGTTTATCATCTCAAACCTGCTACATTCCAAAGAATCTGAGCTCTGAAAGAAAGGGAAAAATGGGAAGCTGGGATGGCTCAGCGGGTTGAGCACTTGCTTTGCAGACCCGGAGGCCAAAGATCAAATCCCAAGCCCGGCCCATGGGGACCCATATGCTGAACTGGGGTGTGCCCCCAGTTCAGTTCTTGCAGGGCCTAGGCGGGAGGCTCCCGGCCCATTTCCTGCCCTGCGCAGCCCCATGCCCATCTGTGGAGTGAAACTATATGGAAAACTAATGCTGTCAACTATGGAGACTGCTCTGCGCCCTCCCCCTTCTCTCTGTCTGTCTCTCTCGCTGTCGAAAACAACAACAACAAAACAATAAATTTGTAGCTCTTAAAAAAAAAAAAAAGAGGGGAAGCTGGGATGGCTCAGCAGGTTAAGCGCTCACTTTGAAGCCCCAGGGACTGAGGATCGAATCCCGGCCCCGGCCCATGCGGACCCACATGCTGAACTGGGGTGTGCCCCCAGTTCAGTTCTTGCTGGGGCCTATGTGGGAGGCTCCCGGCCCAGTTCCTGCCCTGCGCAGCCCTGTGCCCGCCTGTGGAGTGAAACTATATGGAAAACTAATGTCAACTATGGAGACTTCTCTGGGCCCTCCCCCGTCTCTCTGTCTCTCTCTGTCAAAAATCAATAAAAAAAAAATCTTTAAAAAAAAGAAAAGAAAAAAATAAGTGGAGATCTGGTTTCTTATGTTTTCAGGGCAAGGCTTTGATAAGATATTTATAGATTCAAGAGCTTCAGGGAGAAGGAATGAGGTACATAATTGTTCAGTTCTGCACCCTTCGGGTAACCAGGCTGCACCCCAAAGCACGAAGCCTGAGTAGTAACCACATTCACTTGCACTTAGTCAGGGACCCAGGCTTTCTCCTTTGAAAGCCGGCCCCACAGGCAAGTCTGTGACCCTCAGGCAGTGCCTGGCTTGTCTCGTAGAGAAAATGAAACATTCACAGTCTATGGGAAGCTGAGAGCAAAATGGGGTCCCCTCGGAAGTGTTAGTGTTGAAACTGCCTCAGGCCAGGTAAGACCATACCTTCTTTCTAAAATGGTGATTATAAATTGTAGGCAACAGCAGCCCTCGAATGACAGGTGTTGGTGGGAATAAAGGGGGAGGAAAGAAAAGCTTTCTGTGTTTAAATACTGGTTTGGGGGCCTTGTCCATTAGCTACTGGATAGCAAGAGTCTATAGGAAGAGCATAGTATGTGCAAATATACTTCAGTAGCCCCATAAAGGACCTACTGTGATCAGGTGTGTCCTCCAGGCTGTGGTAAAATCCAGGAATTGGTTCATAAGCACAGTGTGACGATGACCACAGAGGGTGGGACAGGGACAGGCGGAAGGGTGAGGGGCTGATGAATCCTGTGGCAGTAGGAACTCCTGAAAGAGCAGTTTCATGTCCCTGGATGACAGCTTTAGAATTCAGCAGTGTGGTGGAGCCTGCTCACTCACCACCACACCTTCCCAATGTCTTCCTGTGCACACGGCCAGCCCATACTTCCCAGCCTCCTTTGCAGCTAGACGAGGTCACATGACTGACTGCTAGCCAATGGAACAGGAACAGCATGCTCCATGAAAATCTCCCCTGTGGAACCTTTTTCTATTTCCCTTTCAGCTCCAGGTCAATGTCCAGAGTGACCTTGGGAACTGCATGACACAGAGCTGCTGTCATCCTGGGTTCCTGGGTTTGAGCAGAGAGCCTTATCCACCTTGTTCCCCACAACAATCTAGAAGCACCACTTTGTACTATTACATGAGTTAAGTCATTACAGTTGGTGGGAGGGTGGCTAACACAGCCGATAGCATCACACCAGTATGAGGGGCGAGCTTCCGAATCTGTTACACTTGAAGGACTGATGGGGAGCAATCATGAGAACATCACCCGCCAACTGTGCCCCCCTAGGCAGCTAATCAGGAGCACCCTGCTTTGTAAGGACACAGCAGAGGTGCTACAGTGTTAGCTTGGCTTCACAGTTGAGCATGTTGAGGCTTGAAGAGAGAACAGTACTGTGCCATCGGTGGGCACACCTGCCAAGTCCCTTCTGGGAGGTTTACAGAATATTGTGTGGGGAAGGGCCCAGACTTGCCCATATTGCCCCCGGCCCCGTCCCCGACCTCACTCCCAAAGGGCAGCATCTTCCCGTCTGTCTGGGGGCTGCCTGCACACTCCTGAGGTCCAGGTGGCCCCCACACAATGTGAGCTGGAGGCTCCTGGGATGTTAGGCCCCTCCCGGGGTGCCCACTAGGTGGCCAGTGCAGAGGTGCAAGTGCTCCCAGACACTCGGGGTGTGACCTGCACTGTGTGTGGGCTTCCCTGTGGAATGGAGCCCAGAGGCAGCCCCCAATACTAGCCCGGCCTGATACTGCACCCTTGCGTGGCCTCCACCCTTCCTGGTCCCGTTTCCACACCCTCTACCAGGATTCCTTCCTAAGACACCGCCTTCCCATTGATGCGTGTCTGGCATAGGAACCCACCCCACGACCTTTACGCAGAGGACACCCACTTCTTATTTGAATGAGGAAGCTGATGGGCAAGAAGGGGCAGGGACATGTTGGAGGTCACAGCGAGGAGGTTTAGGTTCCTGATGTCACCCTCTGCTGCTGTGACAACTGGCACTGTGAAGGAACCTCTACTTCTGAAGTCTACACGTCAACTGCAATCAGTGGAGGAGTCGCACTTGAACTTGAGTCAAACTGACTGAATCGCTTTGAACAGCCTTTAGCTGGACCCCTGGCATGCTGATGTGCGTCCCTCCCACTGAAGTGACAGGTGGCCACGTCCCTAAGATACTGCAGAGCATCTGTTTGCACCAGGCAGGGTTCTGGGGGCTGGGAATCAAGATGGACAAGACAGTTCACACAGCCGCCTCATAAAGGAGACACCTAATACCCTGTGGTGTGGGATCAATGCTGAGAAACAGAAACCAGGCGTCCCAGCGTGACAGAGGCTGTGTGTTGTCTGGGGGTCAGGAAGGGCCTTGTGAGGAGGTGACGTGAGAGCACGTGTCACTGAGCGTAGGTTTGCTGAGGTCCCCGCTCCTGCATCGGGAGGAGGCTGTCCTTAAGCATCAGCTGTGGGCTCAGTGTGGCACCTCATGGCCCTCCGTGGACACTGGCCCTGGGGCTGGCTGGCTGGCCCTGCCCGGCGGGCCTCCTCCGGGTCCACAGCTTGTGCGGTATTGCTACAGAGTCCAGAGGAGGGACTGGCTCTTGATTTGAGGGGGCAAAGGGGCTGTGGGTCCTGACTGTACACAGAGCTTGTAGCCCCAGAATGGCCTTCTTAGCCACCATAGGGTGGAATCAGAGTTGTCCTCACACAAGCCATGATCTTGGAAAGGCCATCCAGAGTTACACATTAGACAGTCTCCACTCACTTCAGGTGGCGTCCTAGCCTCCGTGTCACGCTTAGAGCAGGAATGTTCTCACACTAACTATCTGAGGGGCTTCTGGGAGCTCTGCTCATGCTTGTGAGGTTTGCAATCGGGCAGACATTGGCTCCACCCTTGCTGTGTGCTTTTGGTATCCTCACAGACCCTCTCTGGGCTCAGGCCTGAATGATACATATCCCAGGCAGCAGGAACAGCCAGTGGGAAGCCTCCAGGGTAGACATGAGCACCGTGTTCAGGGAGCATTTACGGAAAGGGGGGATCAAGTCCTTTCCTCCTAGGCCTGCGAAACACCTATACCTCCTGCTTCACCTCAAACCACCTGTGACCCCCAAACGTGACTCGATACAACCGAGGAAAAAGAGGTGTTGCCACTCAGAGCAAGCCCAGCGCCTCTAGGGTGCAAAAGACGTGAGGGATCCCCCACACCCCTCAGACCATTGCTCCTCCCAGGCAGGGCCCCCACCAGACTCAGTATCCCCCGCTCTGCTCTAATCCCCCCTGAAATTGCCCTGGTGTATATAGGGGGCTACTTTTAAAAATACTCATCTTTGGAATGCTGGGATAGCTCAGTGATTGGGTGCTTGCCTCGCAATTGCAAGGTCCGGGATTTGATTCCTGGCCCTGGCCCGTGCAAACCCATATGTTGACCTGCAGTGCAATGGGTAACCACTCTTACCTCCCATGTGGGAGGCCCCCAGTTCAGTTCCCACCCCATGTGGCCCCGCATCCACCTGTGTGGAATGAAACCATATCACAACTACCGGTAACAATTTACGACTATGGAGACTGCTCTGGGCCCTTCTCCATTCTCTCTCTCAAACAATCAAATTTAATAAAAAAGAAAAAATACTTATCTTGAAGTTTTGCTTTCACAACAGCAAAGAAAGTAAAAGCCACCATCTTCTAGAGATAAGCATCCTAATTCTTAGGTGTGTTTCAGTCCCATCTGTTTAATAATAGGCATTTCACACATTATAGTTGAGAAGTCACCATATGTCATCTTTTGTCCCTTTCTCCCAGTCTGTTTGTTGTCTTGGCCTGCCACTTCCTATAAAAAGTGTAACACATGCTACAGGAATTTTCCTCCACCTGGGGTTTTGGAAGCAATTCAAAATAATCCTCTGGCCATTGTTGGCTAAAATGTGCACCTTGTTTTATGAAATCTGCAACTGAGAATCAGGGTCATAAAACTGAATACAGTCGGGGGAACACAGATGGCCTTTTGCTCCGACAAAGCCCTTCTCACGAAGGAACGCTGGGCATGGGCACGGGCCCATCAGAACCCAGATGCCACAGTGCTCACGCCTCAGGTCCTTTGCCCTCCTTTCTGCTCATTTGCATTTTTCCAGTGTTTATACAGTGAACATGTAAACCATTTTATGTAATAAACATTTTTCTTAATTCACTAAGGGGGAAAAAGACATAAAACGCTAAGCATTTTATGTGTAGCAGCACAACCTAGTGTGTCACAGGCTGATAGTAGATGTTCCGTGAAGAAGTGGTCTAGTGAAATCAAAAACACTGAGTTAAATGTACTTGGATTTCTTCCCTGCAGGACTTCTCAGAGCCTTTAATACATTGGTGAGAGGTATGACCTTTAAGAGGGTGCTATAGCTAGCAATGTTACCAACCTCACTCAATCTCCAAATCCCTTCTGTGAGGAGTATCTCTACCCACTGATTGTCTGTGGAACACACTTTGGGAAACCCGATTCCAAAGCACCGACCGTGTGCAGACTCGAGGAAACGCTGAAGTCCCCGTAGGCCACATGCCGATGTGGTCTGCATCGCTGAATGGAGCTTTGTTTAGGTGGGGAAATTTGAGACCGTGTCAGCTCTCAGGCCGGACACTGCTGTGATCTCATCGGCAGATTAAGAAGTGTGGCCCCTGGGGAACTTGGAAAGCCACATGCAAAAAAAATGAAACTCGATTGCTGTCCGTCACCATATACAAAAATTAACTCAAAATGGATCAAAGACCTAAATATAAGACCTGATCACACACTACATCGAAGCAAGCACAGGTACCACGTTTATGGACCTTGGGCTTAGAGAGGACTTTATGAATTTAACCTCAAAGGCAAGGGATGTAAAAGCAAAAGTAAATGAATGAGACTATATCAAACTAAACAGCTTCTGCACTGCAAAGGAAACCATCAGCAAAACAAAGAGACCACCAGAAGAATGGGAGAAGATATTTGCAAACAACACCTTCAACGAGGGAACGAATACCCAAAATATATAAAGAACTCATACAATTCAACAACAAAACAAACAATTTAATTCAAAAATGGGCAGATGACCTGAACAGAAACTTCTCCCACCAAGACATACATATGGCCAACAGATATATGAAAAAAATTCTCAACTTCACTAGCTATTAGGGAGATGCAAATCAAAACTACACCTCACACCTGTTAAAACAGCTGTAATCAACAAGAGGAGGGATAACTAGTGCTGGAGAGGCTGTGGAGAAAAAGGAACCCTCATACACTGCTGGTGGGAATGCAAAATGGTACAACCACTATGGAAGGCAGTATGGAGATTCCTCAAAAAATTCGAAATAAAGCTTATGACCCAAAAATCCTTCTGGGTATCTAGCCAAAAATTTTGAAAATGTTTATTTATAAAGGTATATGTACCCCTATGGTTCATTTGAACATTAGTCACAGTGGCCAAGACATGGAAACAACGGAAGTATCCTTTGATAGATGATTGAATAAAGATGTGGTACATATATACAATGGAATATTACTCAGCCATAAAAAAGAAGAAATACTGCCATTTGCGACAACATGAATGGATTTTGAGACTATCAAGCTAAGCAAATAAGCCCAATAGAAAAATTCAAGAACCCTATGATTTCACTCATATGTAGCATGCAGACCTGAAAGCAACAAATGAACAAACAAGACAAACAAAAACTCATAAACACAGACAGCAGGATAGTGGTTGTCAGAGGTAAAGTGAGGGAGGTAGGAAAGGGTAAAGGGAGTCAAAATACATGGTGACTCAACTTTGGGTGGTGAACACACAACACAATATACAGATGATGCATTATAGAATTGTACACGTAAACCTTTATAATTTTGTTGACCAAGGTCACCCCAATACATTTAATAAAATTTTAAAAAATGTGGGGCCAGATCCATTACGGGTTTTATTGCCAATGAAGAGATGTGGAAACTAGAAGCTTTTAGTTCAGCAGAGATTACAGGCCTTGAATAAACAGAGGGCACATGTCCCTGAATACCAAGGGCATACACTACGCCTGCAAACGGCTGAGTATGAAGGAGAATAAAAGGCGTAACGGAGAGTGGGTGCAGCAGATAGCTCAGTGGCTGCCCACATCTATCCACTGGGGCCTCAGCGTGGCTATTGCAGGGCCTCCATTGGCCAAGATCTGCGTCTTAGTGTGGAGACCGCCTCTGGCTACTGGACCCTGCAATAGCCAGCAGGTCAGAGGTGCATAAGTGATGTAGAGGGAGGCCAGGGTAGCTCAACAGGTTGAGCACCTGCTTTACAACTGCAAGGTCTGGGGATCGAATCCCGGCCCCGGCCGGTGCAAACTCATATGCTGAGCTGGCATGTGCCTCCCATGTGGGATGCCCCAGTTCAGTTCCTGACCCGCATGGCCCCACATCCACCTGTGTGGAATGAAACTATTTAGAAACTAATGTGCAACGATGGAGACTGCTCTGGGCCCTTCCCCCTTCTCTTTGTCTCTCTGTCTCTGTCTCTCTCAAACAACAAAATAAATCTTAGAAAAAAAAAGAATTGCCTGCACCCAGTGGGAGGCTCTGTCCCCGGCCCCTGAGGCAGGGTCACCGAGCTGTGTAGTCTATGTGGGCTCCCAGAACACCCCCAGGAGCTGAACCACAAATTGCCCATAGTGGCCTCTGGTCTGATAACACACCCTTTATTACTGCTTTCCCTTCTCTGCCTCGCTTTCCCCACGAAACAAGGTAAGTCCTGCAGGAATTTCTTTCCTGATGAGATTATTAGTAAGAAAGGCCACTTTTCTAGGGGTCCATGATCCTCCAAACCAAGATGTGCACCGCTCTGGCAAGTCAGATGCAGTTCCGCCTTCGTTCTGGTAGAGGGCAGCATCTTGTTTTCTATATCTCCACCGGATACACTCCAGGGCTTGCACGTGACTCCTGTTCGAAAGGAAGAAAAACAAATTGAAGCGAGCACTGTAATCAGCGTGAAGGGAGTGAGTGGCTGTGTCAGCATTTCCATGGTAAGAGCCATCTTTCAGGGACTCGCCGTCCCAGCTGTGCAGATGTGCTGTATGCTGGGATTTGGCAGGAGCCAGCCTTCAGCCCCTGGAAATCTATACGGCGTTAAAGACGCGACTTGCAATCGGTGGTGAATGTGACTCTTTGGAAATGGCCCAGAAGGTCCCTCTGCTCTGCGGCCGCTGCCCCCAGGGCCTTGTTGCCGAGTCTGCTCTGACCAGCACCTTGGGGTGGAGGAGGCCCAGCCCCCGACCTCTCCGATGGCGGGTTTGCATTCTGGGAGCGGTCACACCGGGCCCAGGCCTGGTTCTTTGTGGAGACAAAGTGGGAGCCTGTCTGTGGACATTTCGGATCACCAGCTCCCTGTGCCCTCTCCTGTATCCTAGGTCCCAGGGCCACCAATAGGAAGGCAAGGTGTCAGCACAACCACACAGGGGCTTCTTGGCTCACAATCCTGAGGCCCCTGATGACATCACAATGGAAGAGTGTCAGAGGTGGTGAGTAGCCGGGCACAGCTGAAGTGACCGGCACCTTAGACTTCGTCCGATTTCAGCTCGCAGCCTGAGCTCCTCGATCCCATTATCATCCCAGAAGGAGGCAGTTTGGGCAAAATAGGGCCCCATCTGAATCTTTGTCGCATCACATCAAAGCCACCTCTGCTTAACTTCGAGTAAGACCAAGTTTACAGAAACGTTGGTATGCCCTTTATTTGATACAGGGTGGTCGGGTCTTTAGAATAAAAGGGAGAGGTATGAGCAGAACAGCAACTTTATAGGATCTGAAATGAGCCCTTTTCATGTGCCCGATGGTGCTTACAAGGTCCTAGGCAGTAGCGACGTAATCTTCCCCGCAGCACAGAGCGTGGTGGGTACTGTTCCCACGCGGAAAATGAGCAAACCGACATTGGGAGGGTAAGGAACTGCTGTCCTGGGGGTCCCATGGACAGTGGGCGCAGGGCAGGCCCTCGAAGGCAGGTCTTTCTGACTTAGAATCACTCAGCTGTGTGCATTGTCCTCCGGAGCAGGTCTGAACCCCCTTCCGGAAACAGCGCCGGAGCCAGGCTCTGGGGTTCCCCCAGCCGGCTCCTCGTCCTGCCCCAGGGGGCGAGCCGCCTAGCATTGGTGCTTGGCTTGCCCCAGCCCAGCAGATTTTCTGTAGCTGAGACGGACGATGGTGGTGGAGGTCGGGGCTCGGAGCGCTGGCTAAGCTCTAAAGGGGCCGATGTGTTTTTAACGCTGGCCTGTGTCGAGTGTTTACGGCCTGGATGTATGTGGCAGATGGTGTCATTCACAACCACTCCCAGCAACTGACTGAGATAGGTGCTGACAGCGCCCCCATGGTCCAGATGAAGGCACAGGGAGGAGCAGAGAGACTGAAGAACTGGCCCAAGGTCACGTGCAAGCCATTTGGAGACGGACTTGGGACTGCAGCGCAGGCAGCGTGCTGCCCAAACCGGGACTGCTGCTCAGAGTGTCAGCAAAGCCTGAAGGCTTGTCGGCAACCTGGTCCTTAGTGGCCGGGCTGCATGGGCCAGAGCCAGGTGGCCAAGCAAGCTCAGCTTCCTGTTGACCAAGCTGATACTGTGAGAGGCGAGGTGGCCGCCCCAGGGTCTCCTCCAGGGGAAAGCCAGATGGGAGCTCCAGGCCCCTGGAACTCCTGTTCTGCAGGAGACGGGACCCTATGACACAGCCTCACATGGAGCACGTAAGTCAGGGTTCTGCACTTGGTTCACACAGAGACTCCAGGGGAGATGGTCCCTGAAAAGCTGTGCCTGGGTGGGTTGCATCGGGGGTCTGGACGGGGCTGAGGCAGGCTGTCCTGTGCCCCTTAGACCATCGGGGTTTAGCCCCCATCTCTCTGGCTGGAGAAGGAAAGAGCGAACCAATCGCTTAGAGTGGAAAGAGTATACTTCGTGGTTCTAAAATGTATTTGAAGCTGGAAAACTGATTCTTGTTAGGGTGAGAGTCATTGGTGCTGTCACCCAGGAAACTGGGACTGTGCAAGTTACCATACAGAGTGACAACACCCCCGATGCTGAAAATGCAGTATCTTGGTTGTGCCAAGATGTTTTGGTTAAGATAGTTTTCCATTGGCACTTATCAATGCGGGTGTGCAGGGCAGTTAATGTGGTGGAATCTCCCAGAGCATGTAGGCCCCACACCGGGGGAGGGAGAGAGGAGAGAGGAATAGACAGGGGCTATAATATGAATGAAAGAGAGCAAAAATCAGGAGTGAACATGGGACTTCACTATGGACCTTACAAAAACAAAAGGAGATACTCTGAACAGTATACCGACAAATTAGGTAGCCTAGATGAAACAAATCAATTCCTAGAGAGGCACACACTATAAAATCGGGCTCAAAAAGAGACAGACATTCTGAACAGACTTAGACTAAGTAGAGGGACTAAATTAGTAATGTACAAAAACTTCCCTCAAAGAAAAGCCCAGGCCCATGTTGTTTCACTGGTGAATTACGTCAAACATTTAAAGAAGAATAAATATCAATCCTTCACAAACTCTTCCAAAAACTGGATGAAGAGGGAACACTTTTTAACTCACTGAGGCCAATATTAACCTGCTACCAAAACCCTCTAGAAAGGATTCAGCATAGTCCCTATCAAAATTGCAGCTTGCTGTTTTGCAGAAATTGGTAGCCTGATCCTTAAAATCATTTGGAAATAGAGGGAACACAAAATAGTCAAAATAACCAGGAGTAAGAAGAAAAAGTTGAAGGAATCAAATGTCCTTATTTCAAAACTTACTTCAAAGCTACAGTAATCAAGACAGTATGGTATGCATAAGAATAGACAATTAGATCAATGAAATAGAATTAAGTATCTATTGATCAACTCTTACTTTATGCTCAATTGATTTTCAATAAGGTTTCCAAGACAATTCAATGAGTAAGAATAGTCTTCAATGTATAGACAATGTAATGTAGAATTATACACCTGGAAACAATGTAATTGTTATCAATCAATGTCACCCCAATAAGTTTAACAATAAAAAAAAAAGTCTTCAACAAATGGTGCTGAGACAACTGAATAGTCTCCTGAAAAATGATGAATTTGGACCTACTACTTCGCATTCATACAAAATTAACTCAAAATGGAAAACAGACCTAAATGTAAGAGCTAAAACTACAAAACTCTAAGAAATGTAGGAGTACATCTGGGTGACTTTGGGTTAGGTAGCTGTTTCTTAGTCATGATACAAACAGCACAATTCATAAAAATAAGGTGGATTCATTGAACTTCATCAAAATCAAAGTCAAAACTTTTCTTGCTGCGAATGGTACCATCAAGAATGGAAAAGAGAAGCCACAGGATGGAAGAAAAGTTTTGCCAGTCACATATCTAGTAAGGGACTTATATCCTGAATACAGCGATACCTTGGAATCCAAACACCCCAAAACTCGAACAACTTGGAATCTGAATGAGAAATTCAAGCAAATTTTGCCTTGGAATCCGAACGCTGCTTTGAAATTTGAACACCAACACGTTGTTCATGTGGGACATATTAACTGTACGGCCCATAGCTTTATCCGAATGCCCATTCTTGTCTTGGAAGTTGAATGTTTTAGAACTCAAACAGAGTTCTGGGATGGATGAAGTTCGAATTCCAAGGCATCACTGTATATAAGAACTCTTACAACTCAATAATAAAAAGACAACCCAGTTTTAAAAAGAGCAAAGAATCTGAGTAGACAATTCTCCAGAGAAGATATACAAATGACTAACCAGCACATGAAAAGGTGTCCGGCATCTTAGTCATTAGACAAATATCAATCAAAACCATAATGACAACACTTCACCTCCAGGGGAGGCTGTAATTAAAGGCACAGAAAATAACAGGTGTCGGTCTTCACTGTGGAGAACTTGGGACCCTCCCACCTCGCAGGTGGGAGTGTAAAATAGAGTGGCCACTATGGAGAAGTTTTGCAGTTTCTTAAAAAGTTAAATATATTATTTCTACATGACCTGTCATTCTACTTCTAGAAGAATTAAAAGCATATGTTCATACTAAATACTTGTATACAAATGTTCATAGCAGCATTATTTCTAAAATGGAAAAAAATGGGAAAAATCCAAATGTCCATCAACTAATGAATGGATTAAAACAGGACATTATTTATCAAAAGAAATGAGATACTGATTCATGTTACAACAGGGATGAAACTTGAAAACATTATGCTGCGTGAAAGAAGTTGGACACAAACGGCCATATGGTGTATGATTACATTTATAAGAAATGTCCAGTCTAAGTAAATCTATAGAGACAGAAAGGACATGAATGGCTACCCAGGACTGGGGGAAGAGGAAGGATGGGAGAGTGATACTAAAGAATATGGGTTTTTTTTGGGGGGGGGGGTGGCGATAAAAATATTAAAAAATTAGATTGTAGCGATGGTTGTATAACCCTGCGAACATATACTAAAACCCATAGAATTGTACGCCTTGAGTGAAATGAATTTTATGGTATGGGAATGCCAATAAAGCTGTTAAAAATGATACAGGATTAGTTAAAAATATATGGTAAATGTATGCAATGGATTACTCTGCAGCCACTTAAATTAAGAACACAACTTACGTACGTTGATATGGAAAACTACCCATGATAGAGTAAATGGAGGGAAAGCAGGTTATAACTCTTTATAGCATGATCTTCATTTTATAGAAATAAATGAAATGCATGTCTGTGTGCAGAAAATAAAATTCAAAAGAATATATAATAAGAGTGAGTTTCACTGAGTACTGCATAATAAACTATTCTTTTTTGAATTTTTAATTAATTTTTGACAAAGTAATAAAATCACATGGCATAAAAAATCAAAAGCTCTACCGTGCCCACCTGTGGAGTGAAACTATGTGGAAAACTAATGCTGTCAACTGTGGAGACTGCTCTGGGCCCTCCCCCTTCTCTCTGTCTCTGTCAAAAAACAATAAAAATAAATCTTTAAACGAATTAAAAATTATTTGTTGCTCATGCAAAGAAGACTTAATATTATAATGACAATACTCCCCAAATTGATCTACAAAATAAATTCAATTTCTCTCAAGACCTCAAAAAAAATCAAAAGCTCTAGAAGACTAGAATAAAAAATCAACTCCAAACCACCCTGCTCTTTCCAAAAAGCAACTTGTTACCAGTCCCTTTAGTATCCTTTGTGAGAATTTGACATGAGTGTGGATACCACCCACAGTTCAGCACCTTCCTTTTGTGTGTGAGTATGAACCTGGTCTGTATTGAGATGCTACAAGTCCATGGTCATTTTTTTTTATGGTTGACAGCTGTCTATTCTGTAGATGTACCTTTGAAAGATTATTTTTATGCATGCATTTTCTAATTTATTTTTGCATTTGGTGGGCATTTTGTTTGTAATCAGAAAGAAATGAAGCCATTTCTCCAAAAGAAGTACATGTATTGAGGATTCAGATCTAAGAAGAGCAAATCCCCAGGAGGGTGGGCAGCCGATGTCCCTAGAGGTGACAGCAAAAGGACACCATTGGGCAGGGACCTGGAGAGATGCTGGAACTGAGAAAGGAGTCCCAAATCATACCTTCTCCTTTGCCTGACTCTTAATCTCCCCAAATATGAGGAGAATTTGGATTTCTTGGGGACAGTGGAGCAGAATTCATTTCCCAAGGGTTGCCCTTGCCTGAACTTGCTCACACAGTCATTTTACTTATACTGTGCAGAAGCTTTAGAATCTACCTGGTTGGATTCCTGCTTCTCTCTCTTAGCTGTGTGACCTTGAACAAGTTACCCAGTCATTCTGTGCCTCAGTTTCCTATCTCACTGGCAAGAAGTCAAGGATTATTTAGCCACCATCACTGTTGCCCTGTTCTTGAAGGAGGTCTACCAGATGGCACTCCATGGCTCACAGCTCTTCAGGGGGCAGAGGGGAGGGCTAGTTACATACAGAGAGGGGCTAAAGGAAGGGGGAATGAAGGGTCCCTTTGGTGAAGGAACCCTCCTTCTCCTTGAGGGACTCGTTGCATCTCATGTCCTTGTTCTCTCTGTGTTCAGCCTCTGGAAGGTGTTACCTGCTGGCCCTCCTGGCCTCCAACCCCCCCCTTTGCAGCTTGGGGGGCACCAAGGAAAAGGGGAGAAAGGAAGAGATTCTAAAGGGACTATTCTTACACAAAGGCCAGCTCTCTGCCATGTTCAGGCCTGCACTTCGTTTGTTTACTTCTTACTGAATGAAAACAAAAAGTGAAATGCCATAAAATAAAATAAAATAGAGATAATAGCATAGAATAGAAAGAGGATAGGATAGGATAGGGTAGGGTAGGGTAGGGTAGGGTAGGGTAAGGTAGGGTAGGGTAGGGTAGGGTAAGGTAGGGTAAGGTAAGGTAGGGTAGGGTAAGGTAGGGTAGGGTAGGGTAGGTAGGGTAGGGTGGGTAGGGTAGGGTAGGATAGGGTAGGGTAGGTAGGGTAGGGTAGGGTAGGGTAGGTAGGGTAGGATAGGGTAGGATAGGGTTATATAGGATAGGGTAGAGTAGGATAGGGTAGGGTAGGGTAGGGCAGGGTAGGATAGGATAGGGTAGGTAGGATAGGATAGGGTAGGGTAGGATAAGGTAGGGTAGGGTAGGGTCGGGTAGGGTAGAACAGAACAATAGAAAGACCTTTAAGGCTTTGTGGTTCTCCTACAACTTGCCTGTCATTTCTCCAGCTGAGCTCGCCCTTTGCCGTCCCACCCCTCCCTTTGCCTCAGCTCCCATGGGCCAGACCCTTGCCTCTATGACTCATAGTGCAGCCCCTGGCTGACCCCTGCATTGGGCCTGCTTTGGTTCTACAAGGACAGTCCCCTTTCTCTGCCATTGAGCTGGTTTCTTTGTAAATATTCTTACCCTTTATGCTTCCTGACCTCCCCCTGCCCCCAACCCGGGAGACCATTGCACCCCCGCGCCACTGCGTTCAGAGGTTCGAGCAAGAGCCACTGCCTGCCCTTGTTCTGGGCGAAGCACGAGCGCTCCTGCCTGGTCTCCTGGGCCTGGCCCAGCAGCTGGCATGGGAAGGGCTGAGCCAGCCTCCCTGGAATAGTCTGCGGGGGTTTCTGGTGAATAAGTTCTCAAGTAGGGAAAGGAAGTCACGAGAACCAATCTCCCAGCTGAGGGAGACATTAAGTTTTTGGAAGGTGGCCCGGAATAAGGACCAGGTATTTTCTTGCACAGGAGTGTGCACTTGACCAAACTTGGAAGGAGAAACCATCTCATAGGGATTCAGCCTGGAGCTGCAGGCAGGGCTCAGGACCCATCGTTGAGATGACAACAACCCTGCGTACACCCCGGCGCCTTCACTGGGGCATCTCTTAAGGGCTTTATAAGCATCTGTGCATCTTCACCGACAGGCAGGGTGGGAGGACGCTTCTCTCTTTGGAGCTGCAGGTACCAAGCAAGGCTGTGATTTGTCAGAGAGTGTGAAATGCTGTGACCAATCAAGGGAATGCTTCTGTGAAGCACTTCATTGAAGTCACAATTCTCTGATGCTGACAAACCTCTTACTTGAAACGATACTGACCAACAGCATTAATCAAGCACTTTTTATAGGCTAGGCCTTGGGGAAGACGCTTTGCACAACTCATCCTCACATCATCCTTAAATGTTGGTACTATTAATATACCCATTTTACTGATGAGGAAACCAAGGTTCAGAGAGGCCCTGTAACCTACTCAGGTTCCACAGACCAGTGAAAGAACTCAGCTCTTCCCCTGCCAAAGCCAGCACCTTCCTTGTGTTCTGATCTTCAGTCTAGTGAGCAGTTTTAAATATGTATCAACAATCTCAAACATACTCCTGCCTTCTTATGCAATAATCCACTCCTGGCAACCTGTTCTCATGAAATAATTCTAAATGCAGAGTAAGTGTCTGAAAGTTCCATACAGCTAAGGACACACTGGGGTACACCCCTCTTCTTCCCCAAATCCCACTGAAATGACAAGAAATACAGAGATAAGGATCGAATCACAATGGTTGTAGACAGACAGGAAGAGCGGAACGTCCAGAAGACCAAGGAGTGTCAGGAAATGGGCAAATATGAGAAAAGATTGATGAGGAGACCACATGGAAGCTGTGGTGCCACAGAGCTGGATGCACAATTGTCACAGAGCGAATTGTCCCAGCAGAATACTCCAGAACAGAGACAACAAGAGAGACTGAGTTCGGACGGACCAGACGACCATTGAGCTGGTTCCTTCCTTCTGTCTGCTCACCATGGCCCTGTACACACAGTCACCGAGGCCAGCGATGGCAGGCCCTCCAAGAGCAATGGGCTCGAGTGGCAGAAGGGACAAGTCCTCCAGCCACCTACACCACTCAGCCCGTAGGTTCACCTACAAATATCAACAGACCACCAAGAAGGCTCAGCAGTTACAAAAGCCAGGGCCTGAAAGAGACACAAAAGAATAGAATGGGTCCAAGAAAAGAGGATGAATACCTAAAACGAAAGACATCTGTAATTAGAACAAATATCCCAGAGAGCATTAAGACAATATCCATTGAAAAAATTAGATAAAGCATCTATGAAAAAGATCCAGTCAGACTTGTTGGAAATTAAAACCATGATTACTAACATAAAAAAACCTCAACAAATAGGCTGAATAGACAAATGAAAACCAAATGAGTAAACTGAAAGACAGGGGTTCTCCAAAATTGTATTGGAAAAAAATTAATGCCATCTTTTAAAAAAGTGATATGAAGCATGGAATCCTTGATTACAGAAGTTCCAGAGGAGGGAGCACAGAGAATGGAGAGAAGGAATGAAGAAGACGTACACGTAATAGGACACATCCAAGTGCTGAAGAAACTCTTCAGATACAAAGGCACCCACGAGAGCCGAGCAAGAATACAAGCCAAGCTTCTAAAACTCAATTTTTAAAAAGGGCAATAAATCTAACAGAAAAATGGCTCAAGGGCACAGAGACTTCACGGAAGAGAAGATGAAGATGGCTAGTAAATATGTGAAAAGCACTTAATCTTACACATCAGCAGGGAGAAGGAAAGTATGCTTTATACCCATCAACTTGGGACAAATGAAGCAAATCCTAATATCTAGTGTTGACGACGATAAGATATTATAAAGCAGTGCTTTCCCAAATGTCATTTGTCAAGCCTTCCTGGGGGCCCCTTGGCAGCAGCGGTAAACATTTGTTTTTAAGATTTATTCTATTGTTTTGACAGAGAGAGACAAAGACAGAGAGAGACAGAGAGAAGGAGAAGGACCCTGAGCGGTCTCCATAGTTGTACATCATCAGTTTTCAACATGGTTTTGTTCCACACAGGTGAGTGGGGGGATGCGCAGGGCGAGAACCAGGCAGGGGGTCCCCCGCATGAGAGGCACACCCCCTCAAATCAGGGACTGAACCAGGGGGCGAAAACCAAACTGGGGGCCTCTTGCGTGGGAAGCACACCCCAGTTCAGCATATGGGTCCGCACGGGCCAGGATTTGACCCTAGGACTCTGAGGCTGCAAAGCGAGCACTTAACGTGCTGAGCCATCCGGCATCGCCAACATTTTAAATGTAACTCAGCATTTACATTTCTAGGGACTTCATTCTGCAGAACTATTTACCCAGGTCTACTCAGATACATAGACAAGGGGGTTCATTGGGCTACTGTTTACAATAGCAACTATTGGAAATCACATAAGTATTCATTAACAGAAAAATAAGTCGGTAAATTCTGCTGTTATTAATTAAATTATGCACACATTATACACACATGCACACATTGTGAGCTTCTATGCAACCATCAAAAAAATGAGGTAGATAATTTTACAAAGATGTTTATATACCATCAAACATATGGTGATGGAAAGTGAGCTGATTCTGGGTGGTGAGCACATAATGCCACGTATAGACAATGTCATGTAGAATTGTACACCTGGAAACAATGTAATTGATATCAATCACTGTCACCCCAATAAATTTAACAATAAAAATATTTATATTCTCAAATAAGAATTCCAAGTGAAAAGTAATCAGTGTTAAGGTGTGGGTCTACTTTCATTCTTCTTGCCTGTCTTTGTTCAGTTCTGGAGAGTTTCTTTTGATTATTCCTTTTCCTCCTCTGAGAATCCCATTAGATGAATGTTCAAGCTTCTAGACCTTTGTTCCTTACATTTCTCTCATACTTTGCACATCTTTGCCCATGTGTGTGCCCTTTCAAAGAAAAACCTCCACCAGATTCTGTAAGTAATAACTTGCTTTTCAGCTGTTCCATTCCCAACTATTGAATTAAAAAAATTTTTTTTTAACTTTTATTTCCATTATCTCTAATTGTTTATATTTTCATATTAGCCTGCTCTTGTCTGGATGTAGTGTCGGCTTCGATTCTTCTGGGGATATTATTTGCATTTACAAATAATAAAGTCTCCTTACACGTGCTCTTTTAACTTTGTTTCCTACCTTTCATGAGCTGGCTCATAAATATTTCCCCCTCCCTGCCTCCCTTCACCCTCACATCAGCAAGGAATTTAAAGTTTGATGATCCATGTGTTGTCTAGGGTGTGGGAAAAGGTGTTTTCGGCACACTTCTGGTGAAACTGTACATTGATAGTCATTTGGGAGGCTGATTTGACAATATCTTTACATTTAAATGCATGTAACCTTTAATTTAACCATTCCCCTTTGCGTTCTGGACTCTAGAGAAAAACCTGTGTGTGCAAACATGTTTACTGCAACTTCGTTTGCAAATGTGAAAATTAGAAACACCCTCAATGGGTCATCAATTGGGGAATGGTCCAATAAATATGAAATCCCATGACCCAGCTGGAAACAGTGAGATACTGACATGCCCTCATACACACAGATCTCTAAGAAGTGTTACATGGGCAAAAATGACAGAGCATTATGTACAGTGTACCATATAAAGACCAAACAAACTCACAAACAAAATCTGTACTTCCATAGGCCCTTATGTATGTGAACAACTACATAGGAAACCAGACTGATTATAGCTGTTATCTCTGGGCCGTTAGTGAAATTGAGTGATATTCAGGGAGATTTAATGTATAAATGTTAATAAGAATATATTAATTTGTGTAGTTTAAGATAAACAAATGGCAGAGGTTGCCATGGTCAAGGTCTCTAGCTAGGACTGACGCCGGCCCCGGGTTCTTACTTAGAAGGCAAGTCCCCAGCATCTGGCTGGAGCTCAGTATTGGAGTCCCCAGCTCACCACGTGAGTGTGTGTGTGTGTGGGGGGGGGGGGTGTCATGCAGATTATACAAGCCCAGAGGATACAGTCAGGGATGGAACAGCACAGATGGCATCCAGGGGCTCGAGAACTCTTTCCCAAAACCGTATTCTTACCAGGGAGGAAACTTCTAACTGGACTTAAAACGCTATTACAGTAGATGCTCTGTTAACCAACACTCCTGGGGATTGCTAGACGCCGGATAAATGTAAGTAGCTTCTCCGTTAACCAGAACTCAAGCAACCAGCACGCTCAAGCAACTGGCAAAATCTCAAGCAACCTGCAAAGTCTCTGGTTAATGGAGAGTTCACTGTGTATTTATCTGTAAAATCTTTCCCCAATTTCTCATTCCTCATAAGAAGCGGAAGAGAAGGGGCCTCCATGGTCAAATAAGTTGGGAAATGGTCCACGCTGTAGACATTGGGGTACACACTAAGGTATTAGAGGCTCAGAAGCCATAATCCAGACACCTCCTGGTTACCTTAGTGTTCCCCTAACTTACTCAACTATGGACCCCCCTTTCTCTAGTGATGTCAGTAAACATTCTTGAAAGCCACTGTAGAGGTTTCAAACACCCTGTGCCTCCTCTCCCCATTTCCTCCCACACAGTTATGGGGGGCAAGTGCAGGAGGTTTGCACGGGTACCGGGGGACAGCAGGGAGTGTGGGACAACATGTTGCTTGTCTTGGGTACGGATCCCTCCCCCCAACCTCTGGACTAATATTTACACTTCCTGAAGGAGCTATGTCTACTGGGAGTTCAGATTCAAACACCACCACCACGGGGCATGGCTGAGACAGTGTGACAAGGAATGGAGTGAGGGTGCCCACTGCCCATAGGTGCACAGAGCAGTCAGGGGGCAATGAGGACCCATGGGCTCAGGCTACTGGGGCACCTGGAGACTCGTGGCTGGGGTTCTCGGTCACGTGGCGACGCTCCCCAGAGACTCCGGCAGCTGAGGTTGAGGCCGGGCCCCGGCCTTGGAGCTCTCCTGGCAGGAGACAAAGACACCGGGGTTTGGGGCAGAGGAGCGTACACTCGTCTCTAGAAACATCTGGGTGAGCTGCAAGGAGGCCCGGAGCTCTTCCCGGGCGGGGAAGCCAGGGCCATGGACCGTGGGTTGTTACCGTGCACGTGGACCCATCGTGCCCGCGAGGTGGTGGGAATCTGGTTATTTTTAAGAAGGGGGCTGTAGGCCTTTCCATATTCTAGGGTTATTCTGCCCACTGGCCACGCGTGTGATGACGGCGCGTGTGCAGAGTGTGTTAGTCTGAGTGGAGATGTGCTACAAGGGCAAATACACACTGTTAATTCTACATGGAGTCAATGTTGAAATGATAATATTTGGGGTGCACTGGGTTACATAGAACATATGAAAATTAATCTTACTGGTTCATGTTGTTTCTTAAGGTAGCTCCTGGAACATTGAACATTCACACGTGGCTCGTGTGATATTTCTGGTGGACAAGACTGGTCGGGGCCGCCGTGGGGAGCGTCTAGAGAGCAAACAGCCCCTTCATTTAAGGAGACAAGTTACTGGACCCAGACTTGGGAGAGAGTTGGAGGTCGAGGCGAGTCGGCTGCTTTGTGTAAAGAAGTAGCAGAAACGGGAAAGTAGCAGGATAACCTGGGGATGAACAAGTGTGGCCCAGGCTGGGTCTCAGGGGAGAAAGCAAGTGGAGGATGGCTGGGAGGGAGGCCCAGAACTGGAGGCCCAGAGAGCAGACAGCAAGACCAGACTCCCTGAGGCAGGGCCAGCCGGGGCCTGTTCTACACCATCTCACTCCTCTGCTGCCCCCACACCCCACGAACAGAATATGTGAGGCTGGGGGAGCTATTTCCACTGGAGCAAAGTGGGGCAGGTGAGGACTGTGATGATCCAAGAGGTGAGGAGGGGAGGCAGGGAGCACAGGTGAGGGGCAAGGGGCCGGGCAACTGCAAGGAGAACGGGGTGCCCAGACGTCCTTGGCAGGATCTGCAGGAACATTAGCGTGCTGGCGGCTCCAGATTGTCATCAGGTTAGGAAGGGAAGGATTAGCCCAGCAGTGGGCCAGCACTAGGCTGCATTATACCAGGAAGCTGTGATACCCTGGGGTGTGGGGGCAGTGGAGTGGTTCAAGGGCGACCCTGGTGGGAAAGTGAGGAAGTGGAACGAAGCCATGTTAAGTTCACATTAGCGGATAACATGGAAGGAGCTCCGTGCAATACACTGTCAGGTGATCAGCGGGGCATTCCCAGGCAGGTGGGCTATGTGTTCTTGCGTCCCTCCTGAGACCCCCACAGCCTCCCCAGCCTGCTCTGTGTCTCAGGAGGCTGCCTTGTAAGTGCACACACCGGCCTGCCTGCCCCGTGACTTCCGGTAGCGACAGCCAGGGGCCCTGCAGAAGGGCCAGAGGGAGGGCAGGTGAGGGTGGGATGTTTCATCCCTGCTTCCTCCCCTGCAGCATCGTAAGTGGTTGTCCCTCTACCTTGAGCCCTTTCCTCAAAGGCCCCCACTCTTCTGAAATGTGATCTCTGCTGGCCAAGGGCCCCCCGGACAGTCACCAGCAGCCCTGGGGCATTGCTTCCCCCACGCCCCACCCACACCTTTGCCAACTGTCCTTATGAACCCCCCCCCCCCCCCCCCCCCCCCCCCCCCCCCCCCCCCCCCCCCCCCCCCCCCCCCCCCGCCATCTGCTTCCTCCAGAGACCCTGCCCGCTCCACAGGACACAGCATATGCTCACTTCTGTGCACCTGAGGGAGGAGGCCGAGTGAAAATGCCTGTTTGAATTTGCATGAAGATGTACTAGGATACATCAGAAGCTGGACAAAAGGCTTACCACAGGGGGCCTGGGGAGGAAACTGAACCAGGATGGAGAGGGAGCAAGATTTCTTGTATTTCGTTTCCGTCGTTTTGATTTGTGAACCATGTGACTTTCTATCTACTCGCCAAAATTAAACTGGGAGGAATCTGCTGCACCCCAAGTCCAATGGTTTGGGGGGAATCAGCTTAATCCTGCCCAGACTTTTCACGGAGGAAGCTCCGAATCTTGAGCAGGAGCAGCCCAGGTGCCGGGGGAGGTGGCTTCCCGGCGGCGCGCCAACGGCCCATCTGCGCCTCTCCCTCCTCCCGCCTCAGCCGCCAGCGTCCTCGCTGGGGCCGGGAGGGTTTTCTACTGACCAGGCCAGACAGCGCAACCAAACTGCAAAAGGAAGTCGGCCATAGAAAACAAGCGTTTCTGGAGAGACAGTGTCACCCCTCCAAACTCGAGAGGTGCTGTGTGGTCTGCGGTTTTTCCTCCTGGAAGCTTCCCAAAGGCCTGGCAGGAGCCTCTGGCTGGCTTGCCATGGCCAATGCCCCAGCACAGGGCCTGAGCCCACTTCCTCACTCTGTAGTGTGTCCCCTGTCTGCCCAGGGGACGGTGACACAGATGCAGAGCTCAGAATCACACCAGGAACGGCGCCTCCTTCAACCTGGAACCTCAACCAGATGAAAGAACTTTGACCTTTGCTATTTCTCCTCCGCTCTGTGGGATAATCAGAGGAAGCAGCAGGAAGCAAAGCTGTCTACCCAGCTTAGCTCTCGTTCCCTCATTAATCCTCTGCGTCACCACTATGAGGCAGGGAGAGGCCAAGTGCTACTACAGCCTTGTAGCCACAGCGGCGGGGTAATGACCGACTTTGCATCATGCATGAATCACGTGCAGAGTGGGGTCTAAACCCAGATCTCCACACCCTGGAGCAGCATTCTCTCCTGGCTGTCAGCAGAGAAAGAGGGAGGGGCCACGTGCACACCCAGCTCTAGAGGGCGCTCTTTCTCCCTGTCCAGGTCTTGCTGTGGGCAGGTAGATGGAATGGACACACAGATTGGCCTAGCGGTTCCCTAAGAGAGTGACCTAAAGTTCAAGGATGAAGATCTTCCCCCAAGGGCCTGCGGCTACTCAGATGGCTACCATTAGTCCCCCTTTGGGCACTGGGCATAGTTCCTGGAACGTTGACAGAAGGGAGCTCCTGGTCCCAGATGTGAGGGAAGTACTGGCTGAGTGGCAGCCTGTATTTCCCCAGGGCACCGCCCACTCTGTTCAAGTGTCAGTCAAGGTCAATTCATTAACCTGGCTTGATCCTGGGCAGAGACAGGGTCAGATCAGTTTTACTTGGGTTGGAGGGAGTTACTGAAATCTCTGGGGAGAGGTCGGGTCCACCCACCTCAGAGACAGACAGGAGGGCAGGAGGAATCTATGTCCAAGGCGAAGACTATGGAGGGAGACAAATGAGAAGCAGGTCCCCCAACAGCACACCCGGGAGCATTAAGGGCAAACTGCCTCAGACTCAAGCTTGGCTGTGGGTGGAAGCTTATCCTTTCCCTTCCATTTATCACCCCTTGTGCCAGGCTCTGGGCTCACAGCATTTTCATGTGTTCTGTCCTCACAGTGTCCCGACAAAATTCTGACACTCAGAGAGATAAGCTGCCTTTGTGTGCATAGCCGGAAGGGTTGAACTGGGATTTGAACCCTATCTGGCTGGAGCTTAAATGTTCCTGTTTCCCAGAACATTCTTGCACTTTTACCCACAGATCTGAACAGATTATGGGGAGACAGAGAGGAAGGAATGGAGGGGGGCAGTCAAAAACAGAAAGGAAACCGGGAGGTGGGGATACGGGAAGTCCTGGCCGTGTGCACGTACACTGTCAGCCCATAAACTAGCTGTTTTAATGTCAAGGCCAGTAGGCAGCCCCAAAAGAAGGGCAAAGGCAAAATATGTTCGATCCTGCAGCTGGCCTTTTAAATACATTTTTCATCACCTGTTGGAGTCCTGGTAACCATCTGGATCCTCCTAAATTAAGCCATTTAAAAAATAATAATTTCAGGTAACAAAGCAAAGATACTTTAGGCTTTGTGGCCAGAAGGCTCCTGACCTCTGAGATTCAGGCTGTTCCTGTCACCTGCTCCCTCCCTTCAGTGAATTTGCTGGAAGGAGCTCCAGGGACAGGGATCATCCTGATAAAATATGGCCAAGGAAATGATGCAGGAGGCATGCAGGCCAGCAGAAATGGCTCACACACAATTGTGTCTCTCCTCTGATTCTCTTCTGTCACGTGGTCCCCATCCGATTTTAGATCAGCTCAGATGCACAGAAAAGAACATGGGTGGCTGGCCCATGAACCACCCTGTCTCCCTCTACCAACTAGGGGAGGCGCTGCTCACCCTTGAAAATGGGCCTTTGTCATGTACGGAAGGCCCAGACCGACTGCCCCTTCCCACTGGTTCTGTTCAGTCCATCATGTCTATGTGCAGGGAGCTGACGTTCTAAGGTGCCCAGCACAGGGCAAGGGCAAGTCCAGGGTGGGCGCTCGCAGCCCGCAAACTCAATGCACTCCTCTGTCTGTTCTTTCTGTCCTTTGCACATTGGACTATGTTAATGACATCTGCTGCCTAATTCCGCAAAATGAAACCGAAGGGTTAGAAACACGCCTGCCTTTTAACCCAGCAATTCCAGTTTCAGGACTTTAGCATAAGGAAATAATCAAGTGTCCGAACCAATTTAGCTACAAGAAGTTTCAGGCAATTTATTAATTTGTTTTTTAATGGTAGTAAAGAATTGGAAATAAGCCAGGTGACCCACAAGAGGGAGCTGGTTACCAAAAATGGGTATCTACCCCTCAGAATGACATTTGGCCATTGACATAATTCTGTAAAGGATCGAAGGTGGGAGAGTAGGTAAGCATGGTGACTGCGTTATTCCATGAACACATTAACATGACCAACCTGGAGAACCATCTGAACAAACTTCTAGCTGAACAGAAGTTCTATAACTAAGGACACAAAACAGAGAAGTCCACGTTAAGACTGGGAGGAGGGGCTCTGACATGAAAGGAACCAAACCTCTGGTGGTGGTAGGAATCACAAGGGGTATCTCAGCCATGGAGGTTCCCCCAGGAGGCACGAGGGACCCCGGCCCCACACCACACTCCCCAGCCCAGAGCCCTGGTGCCGGGAAGAGGAGCCCCACATCTGACTGTGACAAACAGTGGGGACTCTGACGGTCCAGTTGAGATTGGAGGCTGAGGGGAAACCCACGCATCCCCTTAAAGGGCCCATGCAGACTCAGTCACACACGGCATGTGAGGCTCACCATCTGATGCAGTGATGTTGACTCCCATCTGATCAGACCCCCGAAGCCGTCTGCAATAATACATGTTTCTAAGAAGCGTTTGGATGTTCATTCATGCACTTAGTCACTCAGCACTGAGTGCTAGTAGGAGGCACACGGTACAGCCTGTGGCGTGTGGTCTGAGGAACAGAAGTGGCCCTTGCCCACCAGAAGCTTGTGGTCCGGGAGAGGGTGCAGGGCACTGAACAAGCCAGGTGCAGGGATGGGCGAGGGAGCCGTGTAGGTGGATGTCTGTGTGTGCCAGTAAGGAGCCCCCGCCCTGCCCTGTGTCCCCTTCTGCTGCTCTCTGTCTCCCTTCTTGTTCCCTTTCCCCTTCCTCCTCTGTCCCCCAAGGACTATCGGTCCCCATGCTCTAACCCAATTTTGTCCCTCCTCCAATTCTCCTCTCATACCCTGCCCCTCCTTCCCAGGATCACACAGTCCGTACAGAATTCCCCCTAATCAGAGGTCGGGGGGGGGGGAGGCAGTCACCCCTAAAAGAAAAGGGACAGCACTGGAGTGGAGGGCCAGAATCATGTCAAACATTTATTTCTCAGGGACAGGGAAAGGCCCCAGATGTGAGTAAAAATGCTGCTCGCTGCCATGACAACCGCTACCATTCAGCCATAATACCAAGTTGGAGACAATCACACCAACTGCACGTTAAGTTCCCCGCATGCCCAGCATCCCTCAGGAGGTGGAAGCCAAGGAGGAGAGGCCCCTGAGCCTCCACCTGTCACCTGCCGGAGAACAGGGGTGACTGGCAGGGACTGGCCCACCTTTCCCCAATGGGCCATCCATCGTGACATCAGATTCGTCTGTGCCCTGTGACTAACTCTTCATCTGCACCAGGTTAGCTGTGACCACTGGGAGTCCATCGGGGGCCCAGGTGAGGAGGCTCAACCCCAGGCTGGGGTGAGTGGCCCCTGACACGAGGAGCAGGACAAAGAGGTCACCCAGATGATGTTCGTGCTGGAAGGTGGCAGGTGGAAGCGCACATACCCAAACAGGAAGCCAGTATTGTTTTTAAGAATAAAGCCTCCAACCAAATGCAGGCAACGAAGACTGATGCACAGGGCCCTGCTCTGGCTGCAGTCAAAATCCCACAGCTAAGGACTTACGGGGCCCAGAGAAGGAGAGGCCGCCAGGGTCTCCATTACCCTTTCTGCCCGCGGTGGTCTATGGATGTGCGACAGTGGATCTCCTCAAGCTGCACGGTGAGCTAAGCCAGCACACAGTCACAGGGCAGGAGCTCCTGAGGCAGCAGTGACTGCCATCCCCAGAGAAGTGCCACCTGCTCCAGGGCCGCTGGCAGGGCCGGCAGCACACCGGGCCCCAGACGTTGGCTCTCCAATGTAGCCTGCGTTGTTAGGATGATGAGGGAGGCTGAGAGCTGGGTGAATCAGCACGGTCCCCACACGACACCCCTCCCCTCTCTCCAGGGGCCATGCGGCTTTCCCAGGTCTCTGCACTGAGATCATAACATCGCCGAGTGCCAGAAATCTCAGCCTGTGTGACGTACTGATGGAAGGATGAAAATGTCGCCTGGTGTGTATAGCTGACACCAGGAAATTCCTTTAAGACAACCCATCTGTGCTGCGGCATTTGAAAAGGGGGAAGGAGGTGGTCAGAGTTAGAAGACGAGGCCACTGCTGTGCTGTTAAATGTGACACGCAGTTCAGGACCAGACACATTTGTCAACCCGCATCCTTTATTGGCTAAACGGAGCTTGATTGGTGTGTGAATCAAAGAGAAGCAACTTATCCCCCTGGATGTTTCCTTCCAACTCACTGCCATTGTTCAACAGGGAAAGGTGACCCAGAGGCTGAATTTATTCACAGACGGAATTTGTTCAAAGTCAAAACATCAAGGAAATGGCTCAAAACTTCAAACACAGCTCTGCCCGAAGTTCTCAAACATTTCGTATTTTCAAAAATTCATAAGAAAAGACCGAACCATCCCCAAAGAGCAAATTCACTTTCATTTTCCTTTAAATGCTTCAAAGCAAAAAGTTCAAGGGTTCAGACTCTTCTGCCCTGGCTGTCAGGCAGGCTGGGCGCACCCCAGATCCTGCCAGCTGAGCTTTCCATTTTGTGGTGAACGTGTCCTTTCCACCAGGTAGGGCTGACACTCATCCGTGGCACAGTTGTCAGGATTCACTTGTTGTTTCCGAATAAAGGAAGCCAAATATTCATATACAAACATCTCGCTGATTTACCACATGGACCTAAAAGCAAACAAACAAAACTGGCTTTAAACAAATACCATTGGAAAACATGTTCGTAGTTTCTTAAAAAATTACATGAACACCTACCATATGTTCTAGCCATCCCATTCCTAGGTATTTCTTATGCTAGAAAAAAGAAAACTTGTGTCCACGTGAAGACTTTTATATAAATGTTCACAGCAGCTTTATTTGTAATCACTAAAAACTGAAAGCAACCCACACATCTATCAATAATGAATAAATATGGTAGACACAAAGGAACCAAACAAAATGGTAGTATAGCCAATGTGGTGGAATACTACTCAGCAATGAAAAAGGGAAATGCATGCTACGAACAACAACATGGATGGATCAAAATAATTAGGCTGAGTAGCTACACAACAAAGAATTTATATAAAATATTAGAAAACGCAAGGTAATCTGCTGTGACTAAAAGGGAATCAGTGGTGGCCTTGCCAGGAAGGGCCAGGGAACCAGAAGAGGGATTGTCAAGGACATGAAGAAATTTTGGGGGTGATAGCTATGTTCACTGTCTTGAATATAGCGACGGTTTCATGTGTATACACATATGTCAAGACCTGTCCATTGTACATGCTAAATGTGTACTATTTATCAATTATGACTCAATAAAGCTGTTTAAATTTTTTAAATAGAGCACAATGCAGTAACAGGGACTAGATATATACCCTTACCTTAAACAACTAGAAATCAGAAAGAAAAAAAACCCCACAATTTTCAATATTGGGCAGTAGTCAACGCAGGATTGTGATCTCTGAGAGAAGAGGAACAATTAAGCAGACTTTACCGTAGTACCAGCTCACTGCCTAGAAAGAACCCAGGTGAAGCCTGCTGGCCTCACAGAGTTGAAGCAGAGTTCAGGGTCAAGGTAGCCCACTGTGCAGGACAGAACAGCAGAGAGGAGGAGGTCTGTGCCCAGAGAAAACGCCCAAGAGTGTCAGGTAAAAACCTCACGTTTTTGATCTCTGATGAGAAGCAATTCCTCAAGGCTGGGGGAAGAACCACCTACAAGGAGCAGATGGAATTACCCTGAAATGCTTGCAGGCCTAGAAATGGTTGGTATTCTTGCCAGCCCAAGTAGAGACCTTGTAATACACGAGTAGCATCCTCAGAAGGCTATTGACTTAATAACAGGGCTAAGTTATAGACTAGTGGTTCTTCTGGACCTGGCTTAATAAAGTATAAAAGCAAGCCCTGAAAAGATCAAACTGTTTCCAAGTAACTGTGTGCCAGAATAAAGTCCAACACTCTTTCAAGGAATAGAACAAAACCTAATACCAGACACTGCAAAATTCCCATTCTTTGGTAGCTAATAGAAAATTACTAGGCATGTGAAACAGAAGGAAAAGATGCCCTGTAATGAGTAGAAAACAGTAGAAATGATCTCAGAAGTGGCAGAGATGATGAAAAGTGCAGGCAAGAATATAAAAATAGCGATTATAAATCTTAACAATAGAGTCAAGGATATTAAAGGGAAACATGAACTCAATTAGGAGAGAAATAGAGGACATTAAAAAAAAACCCAATGGAACTTCTGGAGGCGGAAATACATTATCTGAAAAACAAATACATCGTGAACAAAATTCATCTCATTGAGAATGGAACTCGCTCTCAGCCTCTCAAATGATAATTGAATCATCACTTCCACGGAGGCGGCTTCCCGCTGGAAGCAATTCCATATTCTGTGTCCTGTGCTTCAGCCTTCTCTTCAAAGTACCTGCCGTAGTTGTAATATGTCCATTGTCTGTGGGACGACACGATGCATGTCTGTCTTCCCCACTGCACTGTATGGTCTGTACGAGTGGGAGCGTGCTTCTGGTCACTTGCATGCCAGCCCCCAGAGTAGTGCCGGGCATGCAGCAAGCGCTCAGCAAATATTTGCTCAGTGTACGAGCTCCTGTAATCAGCCTTGCGGTGGATCCATTTGGCAGCTCCGGTTCAAAGCCTCCCCTCTGACTTCCTTCATCAGCCCAGTGCCGCTGGTTGACCGTGAGCTCTAGTCTCACATGGCCTCATACAATGGGCCTCCTGCAGGAGTCCTGAATTAAGTGTGAGCAGCTTCACCAAGTGACCCAGAGTGAGTAGCTCTGACTTGTGGGGTTTGTCAGCTACTAAATGGAGCTGCTGAGACAGATCACTCAGAACTCTCCCAGCTCTGATGTGCCAGGATCCTACTGTGGTCCATTCTCCAAAAGTCTTTGTCTTCCCCCAGGATCCTCCTCTCCTAGTCCCCATGTCCTGGTAGATGCTCTGTCTGCATGGAACCTGGGCTTTCTGTGTGACCAACACAGGATGGAGAGGACAGTGTGTGACATCTGAAGCTAGGCATTAAGGCCATCATGGCTTCTCCTTTGGTTTCCTATATTGCTTGCTCTCAGGGACACAGTTACCATGTCACAAGAACACTCACATAGCCCTGGGGAGAAGTCCTCATGGACAGTAACTGGGGCCTCCTGCCAACAGCCATCTTGGAATTGGATCTCCCATAGGGTGACCAGACGTCCCGCTTTTGGCGGGACAGTCCCAATTTTTAACAATTTGTCCCGCATCCCGTGGCGTTTTTAAAAAGTCCCAATTTTTAGAAAGAATGCACGACAAGCTAGGGAACAGCGGGAGATAGACCAAATTTGTTATCAAGAACCCTCTCCCCCCCGGTCAATGGTGTCCCGCTTTACCAATGTTAAAATCTGGTCACCTTAATCTTCCAGTTCCTGTCAGACCTTTAGCTGACAGCAGCCCCACGGAGCCCCAGCCCACACCTGACCTTACCTTCATGAAGCATCCAGGCCAGATCCACCCAGCCAAGCTGCTCCTGAATTCCCGACCCACAGAAATGGTGGCAGATAATAATGGTTTACTAATGTTCCAAACCACTGCGTTTTGGAGTCATTTGTTGTGTAGCAATAGACCACCAGAGTGCTGGTTGTGAAAGGTAGCCTGCCCTCCCTGTGTAATTACTTCGGCTATAAAGAAAACACTAAGTCATGGCACAAGCGAAATCTCCAAAACAGAAATCTGTCCTAATTTAGGGCTAAGTGAGGGGCCTGCCATTCACACCAACCTTTCAAGGAATAAGGAGACCCTTCTTCATTTGGCCTCAGGAGACCAGAGAGACTCCCCATCTCCACTAAGCTCCTCCCTCTTTTCCTCCCCCCCCCCCCACACTGGTTGTTATTCATGCCAACAATTTCACTCCCACCCTGCCTCTGACTTTCTATGTGACCTTGGGACACATTTCCTGCTCCTCTGAATGAGTTTTCCAAGTTCTGTGATCAGTTTTGAATGCGTTCAAAGCACCCATGGGCACATAGCAGGTGTTGAATAAATATTCACTGTCTTGGTCCAGGTCCTACAGAAAGCAGAACATGAGAAAGGATTCAGGTTCTAACCTGATTCGAGTTCATTAGAAGATGCAAGGCCAGGGCGATGGAGGTGAGGAAAATGAAGGAAGGGAGACAAGAGGTCATGTGATGCAATGTAACACATTTCTGTGTCACTGTGAACAGTGAGGGCACGCCAGGCTCACGCAGCAAGGGACTTCTCTAGAAAGGACACAAGGAGGAATCGCCACCTAGGGTCACTCACGGGAGAGAGGAAGGAGGAAGAATTTGCATGCCTGCTTCCACCTTCGATCTCCTAGGTAAATATTCACCCCATGGGGACTTAGCTCCCTTGATGCATCCGGCCCCTGATGAATGCCCAGAAAGCCACAGCCCGTGCCCCATGGAGAGGAATTTCATCAAAATCCCAAAGGTGAGGACACCCGGGAGCTGGGGGAGGGGGTACCAGCAAAGAGAGAACAGAGTCCTTGAGCAACCTCAGAAAATATACAAGCTGTGTGTCCCATGTAATTACTTCCTTAGTCCTTTTTCTTATTCCTCAGATTCTAACTAGTCCGCACAGCTGTGGTAAGGTTAGATTCTTGTTTTGACGGCACATCGGTTCCTCCAAAGGGTGGTGGTGGGTGTCCTTTGGGTGGAGATACAGCAAGACTGCATATTCACGTGAGCCAACCCTGCAGGCTCCAAGACAATGAACACCCTCAAATCCTGGCGTGCAAGATTCGAGGCTCCCTCCGTCTTTAGCCGGCGGGAAGGGAGACATTTCTCAGCAGAGGGCTTCTGAACCAGTAATGCCCAGCTTAGAAAATGCAGCTTAATTGACTAGAACTGCAGCTTTTGAGTGGTCACTGGGCTGTTTTAGACAAAAGGCCCTCAATGCCCTTGCTTTTTGCTAGGAAGAGAGATGTTTCCTCCCAAGAGTTCTCCAAACTTCTTAGAAGCAACCGTGGGGAAGTGGCTACAAGCCATAGATGAGGTCCCATGTGCTCCCCAGAATTCCATTGTAGAGGCCGGTGTTAACAAATAAGGATGGATGCTTGGGTGGGTGGGTGGGTGGGTGGATGGGTGGATAGGTGGGTGGGTAGATAGATGGAAGGATGGGTGGATGGATGGATGGATGAATGAATAGATGGGTGGGTAGATAGATGGAAGGATGAGTGGGTGGATGGGTGGATGGATGGATGGGAGGGTAGATGAATGGGTGGTAGGTAGATGGGTGGGTGGATGGGTGGGTGGTTAGGTGGGTGGGTGGGTGAGGTAACTGCCCAGTCTTGGGAATGTCTAAGAAGTATTGTCCAGGCATCCAACACCCTTAAATGCCCGCTTTCCATCAAGAAATCATCGCTGCAGGTTTTTACAGTCTGGTCAGTCTCCACATGCATTTTTCCTGCCTCCAACACAGCCGCCCCTCCAATCGCCTGCCCTCTGGCCTGTTATCAGCTTCATGCTGTCTCTTTGCATTAAAGTGACAAGAAGCAGCACTAAGCTGACGACAGGAGGCTAGAGCTGTCATTGGCACTGACATTCACTGGTGTTAGCCACTTATTGCCTGGTAAGCCAAATAGGAGATTTGTCTGATTTTGATCCCAGGAAAGGAAATGATAACCCTGCTCCACTTCTGCCATTCAAAACCAAGTGCCAGGCTGGTCCTCGGTCCTGAGTCCTGGCTGGCAGTGCCCACCTGCACAGTGCAGGTCCTCAGGATTGTCTTTCTTTCCTTTGGCTGGAACTACCTTCCAGGCCTGACACCAGGCCAGCACTGGAAGGGGTGGGGGATGGGGTGGCATTGGGTGGAGTGGAGACCCTGCCGTTCTCTCCATGGGTGCCAATGCTGTTCGCAGGTTGCCGGGGAAGTAAGTGCACCTGGGAAGTCAGACCCCAGCTGAAAATACCCCAGGAGCCCTCCCGCTGCCTCCCCCACCCTCTCTGTCAGTTCTCCCAGCTGTAAGAGAAACGAGGGGGCTAAGAGGCACACAAGCAGCTAATGGGGGGTAGCCTGTGGGCACGGCCGCCTCATCATTTACACGGCCCCGAACAAAGTGAAAACAGGGGCCCTTGTTCAGAAAAGCCGGAAACATTTCTGACTTGTTATGGTGGTAGTGTTCTTTTAAAGGATTTTAATTTTATTGTTCTTATTTTATTGTTTGAGAGAAGGAGAGAGAGAAGGGGGAGGGCCCAGAGCAGTCGCTGTAGTTGTACATCCTGAGTTGTGACACGGTTTCATTCCACACGGGTGGCTGTGGGGCTGCGCAGGGCGGAAACCAAACTGAGGGGCCTCCTGCACGGGATGCAGGAACCACGGCCACCGAGCCGTCCAGGCGGTGAGCCATTGCGCTGCGTCAGCTTATGGGTTTGCACGGGCCAGGGCCAGGAATTAAACCCCGAGCCTTGTGATTTCAAGCCAAGGGCTCAGCCACTGAGCTATTCCGGCACCTTGTTATGGTGCTTTGTATTTGCTCTACAATGCGTTCTTGGTAAAAACAAACAAATACGTGATAGAAAGATGAATTATTAGCATAAATTCACCAGCACCTTTATATCATTCAGTGACAGTTTTCAGTGCACACATAAGAGCTCTTAACTCGGATGTGAAATCACCAAAACGACTCCGCTCGTGGTTCCTAACTTGTTGTGCATGTGTGTTTCACACCTAGCGGAAGAAGGGAAATGTGGCACGACACGGTTCTGATCTCACTTCTCCATACAACACTCCTCCCATCTTCTGGCTGGTGAGTAGAGGAGAAAGGACAAGAAAGCACGGTTGCCCCATCTGTCTCTTTCTGCCGTCACTGTCAGTGTGAGTGGCTGGATAACGCAGGGAAGTAACGGAAGAAACGGTAGGGCCCCTCGGCCTGCCTTAGAACTCTGTTATCTTCTTTTTGCAGCCAAGGCAAGTTGCGGTGGCACAGAAAGCAAGGCCCCTCTGGGCAGGCGGTGGTGCCCCTTCTGACTCCCCCACTCAGTACCCCGCTTCCCTTGTGCTCAGCACGATCTCACTGAACTCCTGCGCATTGCGGGTCCGCTGGAATTGTGTGCCCAGAGAGCATCGCAAACGCTGTATGAGATGGGGCAGCAAGGGGTGGAGGGCATGGCTCATGAGCACGCTCCATGGTCTCATTGACTTTTCTTATAAAACACAAGTTCAAGGATCCAGCTAACCAAGATGGTGACAGCAAAGCATTACATGGACCGTGAGACCCTTCTGAGTACGGGCCTCTGTGCAGCTGCAAAGACGTGTCACCCATGAAGCTGGCCCTACCCATCTGGACGGCGGAATATAGGAGCCAACACTTCAAGTGCCTACAGTGAGCTGGTCCTGGTTCAAACGCTTGATATGGGTTGTCTCATAGAAGCCTCTCAACAACCCCATACAGCAGGTAAGTTGTCACCTCCTTTTTCAGACACAAAACTTGAGGCACCGGAAGGTTAAATGACTTTCCCTGGGTCACAGAACAGGCCACTGGCCCAAGAGCCTATACCCCTGACCACTAGGCTAACCTGCATCTCAGGATAAATCAAGGAAAGACTTAAGGGAGGAAGGCACATGTTTCTCTATCTCCTTGTGCGAATGCTCAGGTCTCTACGGGTTGGGGTGTCTTTTCCCTTCAAGTGGGGAACCATAACTTTACTTCTTCAAAACATTACGTTTGCTCAAGTCTGTGTCAAGGGACTTGGGACACTTTGAAGATGTTGAGGGAGGTGATGTTCACACGGGGAAGCCTTGGAGTCTGCTGGGGCCAAATAAATTGGAGGGGGTGCAGCTGGGGGTCTGAGGAAGCCCCTTCCCCCCAGATGCCATTAGACTCAGAAGTGGGGGAGTTTTGCACAGGGACCCAGCCAGTGAAGCCCTGGCTTGGTACATACACATGTATAAACACACACACTCACACACACACACAATCCAGCACCAGACCACATTCTTAAAAACTGGGTCCTTTCACCAACCCCCACATCTTGTCATTCTCAGTGTGACTCAAAAGCGGTCCCCACCCACTTCCTGGAAAGGCGTTCCCAGCAGGTTCACCGGGTCAAAGGAAAAACCCTCCGCATCCGAACACCAGCCTGCCTACGTCAGCAGGAAGGACAGCCAGGACACAGGAGAGTGACATCTCCCCCTTGGTGCTCTCGTGGGTAGGACAGGGCAAGAGGGTCATGGAAGGGAGTGGAGGGCGTGGGAAGCGTACAGAGGACAAGTGTGCAAGGTGAGACACTGTGCCCAGGGTCCCCGGGTGATGAAATGATGGATGCAATGGCCCCTGGCTTTACATCGGCCCTAAATGGCTTCTCAGTCACCAAGCAGTCTCCTCCTGTTCAGCCATTTTCATGACGACAAAGCCAGTTACCGTGGCTCTGACGTAGTGAGTGCTCTCTGCCTAGCCATCCCCCCAAGGGCTACATCAGAGGGGAGCTGCTGCATCTCTTTCTCAGCATGAAGGTTATGGGCAGAGGCCACCAGTCCACCTGCCACAGAGCTTCCCGGATCATGGTGTGTGAACACACAGCGGGGGTTCTTTTCTCCCCTAACATTCCTACAGACACAAACTCAAATGTTCCATCACGTAGGAATTCACAACAAAAGTGGGAGATGCCAGGATGGCTCAGCAGAATGAGCACACACCCTGCAGCCCTTGGGACCAAGGATCGAGTCCCGGCCCCAGCCCGTGTGGACCCATATGCTGACCTGGGGTGCGCTTCCCATGCGGGAGGCCCCCAGTTCGGTTCCCGCCCTGCGCGGCCCCTGCCCACCTGTGTGGAACAAAACCATGTCGAAACAAATGATGTACAACTATAGAGACTGCTCTGGGCCCTCCCCCTTCTCTCTCTGTCTCTGTCAAAGCAATAAATCTTTAAAAAACAAAACAAAACAAAAGAGTATAACATAACTGGCTATTGACTGCTAGATGCCTGGACTTGAAGAAAGGACATCCGTGAGGGGCAGCCAGGGCTGAAAGCCAATGTCTTCACCACTGATACCAGCAGTTGCTGCTGCTCTCTGGTTGGGTTCCTCTCCCTGCATGCAAAGGGCTTCACCTTCCATTGTCTCCTAAATTTAGGGGCCTCTTATTGACCAGCAACAGCAGGACAGAAGAGCAATTGGAAGTGTTAGGGCTTTTCATCCCCTGGGACTCGCATATAGGGTCACAGCCTGGAATTCTCTTGAGCAAAAACATAGCAAAGTAAGCCTCAAGCTGACCCACACAAGCGTGCGGCCCTTCTCATGGGTGCCCTGCCCGGGCGGCCTCTTCAGATAAGCCTCTGCAGGAGCCAGGCGTCAAGGCCAGTGGTTGCGAAATGACCAAGGCAACCTCTCTGATAGAAGGTCAGGCGAGGCCTGAAGTAAGGTCTCTTTGCGTCCCCACATCTAGATCGAAGGGGCCTGGTAGGAAAATGGAGGGTAAGGGGCTGAGTTGGGGTGAGAGGTAAGGGGCTGAGTCAGGGCGACAGGTCTACGGCCATGTTTCCTCAAAAAGAGTCGTTGCTGCCTTCCCTGGGGCTTTCTGGTCCCCAGGCTTCCATTTGCAGAGGTCTCGTACAGATGCTGGGAGGCGCTGTCCCTCTTTCCTTCCCTGGGCTTCAGGCAGACAACATGGAATGACCTTTCACAAGTTCCCTGACTGTCCTGTCAGGACCATGGCAGGGTTAGGTGTCCCTGTGCTCCCTGAGGTGTTATTGATTTGTGACATTTGAAAGGGCTCTCGTGAGGCTGCCATAAGCCACTGGGGAGGAAAGCATTTATTACTAACATTGCTTTAAGACTTCACTTTCTAGGGTATTTGCGGATGACACAGTCATACATCTGCCTTTTTATAGTGCTTCCCAGCAGAGCACAAGACCTCTGGCTGGCACCTCATAGATCATCAAAATGAAGACCTCGAGGCAAGTAGGAGAAAGTAGGGCGGGGACAGCAACTGGCATGACTCTACTGGTTTCCAAGTTAACTTCCCTTCAGAGAGACCATTTGCATTAAGGAGGAAATTGTTCTTCACATTCAGACAGCCTGGTTTCCGTGGCAACCCACAACAACTTGAAAGGAATGGTCCATGGTGGCCACACAGCTGAGCGACGCCTCCTCCCTGATTGGTGGCTGGTGGAGATTAACTCAGACATGGGGGTCAGCCAGCCAAGGGTCATTTCCAACTGCTTGGCATTCAACACCCCAGCTCTCCTGTGTGAAAGCCAGAATACACCCAGAAATCAGCAAGCCAGGACGAAAGCAGTCTCTCTGTCGTGTGTAAACATAAACCGTGCCATCAGCATGGGAGAATCTGCTGGAGACTTCAAAATGGCATTCACGGAAAGCTATGAACAGAAGAAGAAAATTGGCTGTTTTTTTTATTTTTTATTATTGAACTTCCTTTCGAGGTCCAGCATTGTCTGATATGTTGGGGTCTCTTTGGCCTGTTTATTAAAAGACTAGCAAGAGACGATAATGGTGTGATTTTGGATGTCTTACACTCGAGTCCCCCTTTTTCTCACTCCCATTGTGACAACAGGGAGCAGGTTCTTTTCCGCAGTGCATTGGCACAGGTGTGGCCTGCCCAACTTGCTCTGGGCCACAAAACCTACCTTGTAACAAAGGATCCTGGCCTTTATGTTGGGAGGGAGCACCGATTATTGTCCCAAAGCCCTGAGACAGCAGCATTAATGAGGATGAAGAAAAGAACCAAGAAAAAGACAATGCTGGAGACACGGCTTCAGGGAATTCTTCCTTGCCACTGGGGGATCCTTGCTCAAGGGGTAGTGAGAGGGGTCGCTGTTTTCTGTTAGAAGGTCCTTCTTGGGGTAGGAAGAAGAGTCCCCGTCGTTGGGGGAAATGAGGCACAGTCAGGAAACTGGAATACCCTGGCTTCGAGCTGCTTCCTGAAAAGCAGACCCTGAGAGAAAGAAGGTTCTAGTGAAAGTGACTCGTTAGGGGGTGTTCTGGTATGCTAAGTGTTCCGCAGGGGCGAGAAACAGGACCCAGAAAGGAAGGACAGCAAGCAAACAAGGGCATGCTGCCAAGCCTGGTGCCCCTGGAGGGTAGCGCTGGCACAGTCCTGCAGGGGCACAATGTAGGTGGCACCTGTGTCCCCGTCAGGGGTGAGGAGAGTTTCTAGCCCAGCAGCCCTCTGCCATTGGTTAAGGGCTGCAGGGTGACATACAGGACATGCACCCAAAACTGCTCCAGGTGCCTGGGGGGTCCCCCTAGGGGTGGAAGCACCGAGAGAGCCTTGTGCCCGGAAACACAAAACAACTGGAGGGGATGTCACCCGTGAGGCTACGCAGCACCCCATGCACAAGAAAACACAGCAAGCAACAGAACCCAACATTCACGCCCAGGTTCACTTGTTTGCTGGTCACTCCTTCATTCATTTAGCAAACACTGAGAGCCGGCAAGGTTCCAGTCCTTGGGCTAAATGCTGAGGATTAAAAACTAAAGAAGAGGGGATACCGGCATAGTTCAGAAGGTTGAGCACTCGCCTCACAACCAGGAGCTCCGGGGATCAAATCCCAGCCCCAGCCCGTGCGAACCCATAGGCTGAACTGGGGCACAACTGGTGACCACCGGGATAGCGGCGAAGGTTCTCGCCTCCCATGCGGGAGGCCCCGGTTTGGTTCTTGCCCCGTGTGACCCCACATCCACCTGTGTGGAATGAAGCCATGTCACAGCTAAGGACGTACAACTATGGAGACTGCTCTGGGCCCTCCCCCTTCTCTCACCTTCTCTCAAAACAATACAATAAATCTTTAAACAAAAATAACATTGAAGAGGAAGGCAGCCCTGATCGTACACTGGAGAGGCTAATGGCATAAACCCAAGGGCCCATCACCCAGCTCAGCTTTGGAGCCCAGGACTCCTGATTCTGTCCCGGTCTGTTCCAGGAAGGCCGGCTTGTTGCTCCTCGAAGCAGCTTTCTGTGTGATCCATAGAGCTGTGCTGCTCTATGTTAACAAGGCATCTAGAGATCCACGGATGAAAAGCACACCGGGAGTGCCAGGTCGCATTAGGAACACACGGGGCACTTGGGAATCCCAAATAAAGGAGCTGACCCAGGAGGTCTGCCCTGCATTTGGAGGGCAGCTCTGGGTCTCGAAGTCCCTTGATCTAAGAATCAAGTGCTGCCAGCAGCCATAAAGCATTTCTGTCCTGGTTTGTCTGAGGGCCTGAGCATTTTTCTGGCATCCCTGCTTTGATAAGTGCCCTGCTGAGTCCAAGGAGTGTGGCCGCCGCCCAGGCGGATGGGTTACTTAAGGTCACAGTCATCTAGTGCTGATGACTCGCAGGCAGGGCCAGGATGGAGGCCAAAGAGATGGCAGTGAGCGGAGACTAATAGCAAAGCGTTTCTCATTTTAGGGTAAAACAAGCTCGGAAAAGTACAAGCAGCCTTCCTGTCCTTCCATTCCTAGAACCAAAGACTCGAAGATCAAAACAGGCCCCAAAGGGGTGCCAGGAGCGCTCAGCCGTTGAGCGCTTGCCTCGCATCCACAAGGTCTAGGGATCAAATCCCGACCCCAGCCCGTGCAAACCCACATGCTGAACTTCGGCTCAACTGCTAAATGCCCAGATGGCAGCGGCAAAGGTTCTCGGCTCCCATGTGAGAGGCCCCCGGTTCAGTTCCCACCCCGTGCCCCACATCCACCTGTGTGGAATGAAGCCATGTCACAGCTAAGGATGTACAACGATGAAGACTGCCCCGGGCACAGATAACGAATAGTTTTTTAGTGTAAGTGTGTCCAAATATGGTGTAGGAGATCCTTGTACTAATTTGTTTTAGTGTACCGGTAAGTACCTAGACTATACTCACCTGAAAGTCAAATAAACTGGGCATCCTGAATTTTCATCTGCCAGAGTTCTTTGGCCACCCTGCCCCCACAGGCTTCCCCGGAAGGACCTTACCTCTCTCATGCCCTGCCTGGGGGAGAAACAGGAAGCCAGGCACTACAAAGGACTCAGGTCTCTCCAGCTGAACCGTTTATCTAACGTCAACTCAAATCGCTTGATAAGATCCTCCCACAGCTGTTCCTGGGACTAGGCATGTGCACCCCAAACCGTTCCTTAACTCACACTTTAGGTCTCCAGCACCAGAGGGAAAGCCCAGCCCCACCTGGAGAAGAAAGAGGCCTACCGGTAATGGGTTTGTGGGCAGGAAAATGGAGACAGAGAAATGACCAAGGTCAGGGGTCCTCCAGCAGGACCTCAAGTGCCAGAATTCCTTTCTCAGATGTAACTGCTTAGAGTTTTTGTCTGGGGTGGGCTTGCCTCATGCTTTCGAAGAAGTCAAACAATGCTTTACGGTTTTAAATGACAAGGATATAAAGCTCCTCTAAACTGAAACGCTACCTGCAGATTTTAAAGCCGTGGAGACGTATAATGATCCCCAAAGCTTGAATCTGTCAGCACCTTTGCCCCCTGCCTAGCATTTTCTCAGCAGCTATTGCATTTGAGCCTTGACATAGCTTTGGGGGAGGGCACACCCATATTATCCAACCCTCAGCAGGTGAGGCAGGTCAAGACAACACAGGTTGAGGGGCTGGTTCAGAGTGACAAGGATGGTGACAGAAACTTCATTGGTGGCCCCAGCTCGTTCCACCTAAACAAGCTGTTAGGTGGTAAACCTGGAACCAGGTTCTGGATTTCAGAGTCAAGGTCTGAGATACGTTGTTTAAGGATTCCAGCCCTTGCCTTTCATCGTATTGCCGGTAGAGGCCACACATTCATTCCATAAATCTTTATCAAACATGGATGATGTGCTACACACATCTCAGGTGCTGGGGACACATCTGGGAAAAGCAGGCAAGGTTCAGGCCTTTGTGGGACTTATGAGGTCTGACAATTAAGTTCGAGAACTCATCCTAGAAAAAGTGTTGCATGCCTCATTGCTGCATATCACTACAGTCACCTTCTAAGTCCTCCCCTTGGGAAGTGGTGCTCCGATGGACAGCGCCTAGTCCACCCTTCAAAGCAATGTTGGAACTCTTTTTCTGGAATAGCCATCAGAGCCGTTGTCCTATTGTCCCTGATGTCCTGAATGCCATCGAAATGTCTTCCTTTCAGTATTTCCTTTATCTTCGGGTAAAGAAATAAATCATTGGGGGTCAGACCAGGTGAGTAGGGAGGGTGTTCAAACAGTGATGTATTTACTGGCTACAAACTCCCTCACAGACAGTGTCGTATGAGCTGGTGCATTGTCGTGATGCAAGAGCCATGAGCTGTTGGCAAAAAATTCAGGTCATTTTTGTATAACTTTTCCACACAGTCTTTTCAGCACTGTGTATCCAGTTGGTACAAATTCATCATGAACAATCCCTGTCATCTCAAAAACACCCGGCAACATCATTTTGACTCTTGATTTGGACAGACAGAAATTTTTTGGTCATGGAGAACTGGCTGATTTCCATTGTGCACTTGGACGCTTTGTTTCAGGGTCGTGTTGGCACACACGTTTCATCACCCGTGACAACATGGCCCTAAACATGGTCTTGCCTCTCCAAAAGGTCTTGGCAAACTTGGACTCTCTTTTGCTTTTGTTCATCGGTGAGCTCCTTCGGGACCATTTGTGCACACACCTGTCTCAGGCCAAGATTTTCAGTGAAGATTTTCCTGCTTCTCTCTCGATGTTTACTTGGTCTGCTATGCTTCTCACAGTCAGCCGACGGTTTTGGCTCACAATTCAACAATTTTTTGCAATGTTTTCATCAGTTCTGCTTGTTCATGGTGACCCTGACCTCTCTTCCTCAGTGATGCTTTCTCCTCGGAAAAAAAATGTTTCATCCATTTGTACACTGCTGGTTCTTCATGGCATGATCCCCATCAACTTGGCCTAACACGGCCTTGATGTCACTCCACTCTTGCCAAGTAGAACAACGATCAGTTTGTTTGTTGCTCTAATTCAAGCTCCAACATTCTCGCGATGACACACAAAAGCATGCAACAATAATGAACGCCACTCAGCAGACACACAGCCACACATTGACACGAACACAGTGGTGAGACGCTGAAACCTTTCCAAGCTGTTTGTAAAGTGCTGCCAATGTACGCTCATGGTGGCAAGTTTGTGAACTTAATTGTCAGACCTCCTACAATCTGAAGGTGGTGTCAGATGGTAACAAGTGCTCTGAAGACAGGGAGCAAAGGAACCGCTGGGAGGCGGGGCTGCTTTCTGGAGGGTGATCGGGGATCCTGAACAGCCAGTCTTGTGTCCCATCTGGGGCCCCCACGTTGTAGGCAAAGCGACTATAGGATCCCAAGCTTGGTATAGGAAGGGTGACAGGGAGGCCAGGGTGTCAGAGTGGGGCCGACAGGTTGGAGAGCAGGGAGATGTGGCCTGAGCATCAGGAGCCTCAGTTCATGGTCAGCAGTTTGGAGTTTATTGTAATTGTGATGGGGAAGCTGCCGGAAAGCAAATCTTGGTTCAGGTTCTCACCTTGTCCTGTGAAGATCAAGAAAGAAAGAGGTGGTGGGTGCAGGCCCAGACTGGGTGGAGTGGAGAGTACATGGAAACCCTCCCAGGTGACAGCCGGTGTGCCCTTCTTGGGGAACCTGGGCCTCTGCAAGGGGCCAGGTGAGCGCCTGCGCCTGGAGCTGGGGCTTTCCCAGCATGTATAGTTCTCTTCTCGGAGACCTCCCGGGCTTCTAGCCAGCTGGTGAGTGCCCTGATAGAGTTCAGAAGCTGCAGGACTAACGCGTAGGTCCTGATGGCCTTTCTTTTCTTTTATTGTTTTTGACAAAGAGACAGAGAGAAGGGGGAGGGCCCAGAGCAGTCTCCATAGTTGTACGTCATCAGTTTTCGACATGGTTTCATTCCACACAGGTGGGCAGGGGCCACGCAGGGCGGGAACTGAACTGGGGGCCTCCTGCATGGAAGGCATGCCCCCACAAGCTGGGGGCCAAACCAGGGGCCCCCTACATGGAAACTCACCCCGGCGAGAACCGAACTGGGGCCACTACGCAGTTCAGCATATGGGTCCCCATGGGCCGGGGCCGGGATTCGATCCTCGGTCCCCAAGGTTGCAAAGCAAGTGCTTAACCCACTGAGCCATCCCGGCTTCCCTCCTGATGGCCTCTTAACCCCGGCTAGGATGGCCTGTCATCATGAAACTGACTAATAAAGAACAACTCTGGCTAGTTCTCCCACAGGTTCTGAGGCCCTTGTTTATCCTCATTGCACTCTGGATACTCCTGGGGGCATTTATTCATTCATTTTCATCTTTTTAGCTGATGAACATACAAAGATAGTAAAACCCTACCTCGGCCCTCAAGGACCTTGTATCAAGGAGAGGCGTAAGCTTTGTGAATGAAAAGTTACAGTGCAGGGTAATAGTGCTGTTAATGCTCCAGGTTGGGGTGGGGCTCCTCCAATAGGAAAGGAAGGAGAGTCTCAGCCTGGCCTGGAGGAACACAAACTGGGAGTGTGACCGGGGTGGGTGGGTCCAGCCCAGCCCGTCCAGTGTCTGCGTCAGATCATGACACACTCAGATAGCAAGGCTGGCGTTCACATCCCTTCCTTCTCCCTGGGGCAGAACTATCTGCTGAGTCCCAGTGCAGCCCTTGGCCTCTATGGGCCAAAGCATGTGCTTGGGGGATAGGAGGGAGATGTGAGGAGTAAGGACACCACGAATGTCCCAGCCCCCAAGTCACTGACCAGGGGCTGCATTCTCAGCTCCTCCTACTGATGCATCTTCTCACTGGCGGGTTGGCCAGCTCCAAAGCCCAGCACCCTGTTCTCAGTACCACCCCCCACTACCCCCTGCCCATAGACGCTCCCAACCCTCACATCTATGCCCAGGATTTCGTCCATTGGAAAGTATTATCAACTGAGCAAGAAAGGACTAGACATAAATTTCCATCCGTATAGTCAACGCTTCAACAGCTGCACCCGTTAGGAATTCCACTCCCACCCACAGTGTGGCCCACCTTTGATCATCCGTTCATTCAAAACGACGTGTATGTGTTACGCCAGGCTCAGACCCAAATGCCCCAGCCCGAGTCATGTTGTTGCTGCTGGTTAAAAACCCTGCAGGAATGTTTAGCCTCGCTAATAACCGAAAACGCAACAATGAGCTACTATCGTTTCATCGATCAAATTAGCAACGCTTTGTTTAAAGGAGCTACTTAGTGAGGAGGCTGTGACATGGGCGTCTGCAACACTGTCATCAGGAACAGAAGCTGGGACATCCCTTCTGGAAAGCAATTTGACAACATGTAGCAAAACCCATGTACACGTGAAAGCTCTTTAACCCAGAAGTTCATCTAGAAGTTTATTCTAAGGAAATTATCAGGGATTTAGACAAGTATCCGTACTAAGGACCGATTAATAAGCACATAGCATGTGTCACACACTAAATATATAAATTATCTCCTGTACCAACAAAGGTGCTCACCAAAACATTGTTTTTAATGACCAAAATATGAGAAACAAGCTACATTTACAATAATTGAGGATGTTTAAAAATATTAGACTAAGTCCAGAGAACATAATACTATGCATTAAAAGCCATATCTTTTAAGAATTTTAAATGCCACAGAAATGCTTTTATATATACAATATAATTCTAACAAAATATGATATATAATAAATATACATGGATTAAAAGTAGCAAAGAGAAATAAATCAGAATACTACTAAGTAGGATGGGAATTTTTTTTTTTCTGCTTTCTGTGTTCTATTTTTCTACAATTGGCATCCCTTTTAGAAAAATTGAAACACACACACATGTGCCCACACACACGTGTAAGGAACTCCTAATCTTATTCTTCCCTCAGACAGCTGCCTCCTGGCTCAGTCCTGGTGAGTCATCCACCTTGTCTAAGGTTTTTATTTTCCCTTTGCAAAATGAATGTGATAATTCTGACCTATCCGCCTCATAAGATCGTTGTATGCCGCAGCTGCCTCCTGCTTATAAAACCCCAGGTGAATTCTAATCACGATTATTCCTAATACATTCATGCTTTCTGGGAGATGTGAGTCACACGGGCTGGGATATTACCACCAAGGCTCACAGAAGCAAGAAATGGTCTCCTGGGACAAGATTTCACGAGAAGTCTCCTTTTCCCAGAAGCTCCCGTCTAGGTTTCCAAAAGGGGCTGGAAGGTGGAGTGGTGTATCCATCAGCTATTGCTGGGCACCGAACCCCTGGAAACGCCAGTGACACACGGCTGAGTACTTGTTTCTCATTCGTATGTTACAGGTCCGCTGAGGGTTGGCTGGTCTCAGCTGCAGTCGGCTGGGTTGGACTCCAGGCTGCAGTTTGGGTCCAGGTCTGCTTCACACGCCTCTCCTCCTCCTGGGACCAGCAAGCGACATGCGGCATGTCCTCGTGGCAATGATGGAGGCACAAGGGGACACACCCGATCACACAGCCACATTTCAAACCACTGTATGTGTCACATCTGCAAATATCCCCTGGCCGAGCCCCACATTGAGGGGCAAGGAAGTGTTCTCCTCCCAAGATTGTGGGAGAATCTGCAACATCACGTGGCAAAGGGTGTGGAAGCAGAAATGGGGAAGAGCGGAGGCCCGTGATTCTACTTAGCTGCGGAAGGTTGGGAAGGTATCCTGAGCCACCAAGCTGTGAGCTAGCCATCCGGCCGCCCCGACTGGAGGAACGGAGGGTGGGAGACAGACAGAGCACAGCCCGGGACACGCCTGCTCCACATCTCTCCACTCGCACGGCCCCCATTGGTTGGGGGCTGGGTTTCCCAGTTGGCAAGGCTCTGAGTTGGGACACGACATAGGTGAGGATGAAGGCTGGACTCCATTTCCTCTGGCTGCTTCCTAAGGAGCGTCATTTCCAAACCTGCAGCCTGTAGCCACATTGCACACACACTGCAATTTGCAGCATTCCTGCCCCTCATGTTGCCATGGTTTTAAAAGGTTATGTGTATTTTTATCACCTCAAGACCGTATCTCAGGCACGTCTCTCAGAGGTAAACATCTTTAGAATCTGCACTCTCCCTGGGAAGACCAAGCGGACCTGTCCCCAGTCTGAGCTGTACGGATGCATCTGAGGGTGCCTATCGCCGGGGACGGTGGGTCCCCCTGCAGCATCTGGGGACAGCAGGGAAGGGGGAGGGGGAGCTCCTACAGATGTGCCCCTTACAATGGATGAACTAACACTTACACATTGTTACGAATGAAAGTGCATAGCTTATTTGCATTGCCAGGGCTAGATGCCTTCACAGAGGCAGCAGACGTGGGGAGTTGCAGAGTGGGGCCCGGGGCGGGGTGCTGGGAGGCAGCCGGCCACACACGTGACGTGGGCTGTGGCTTTGGTTACGTGGACCGTGACAAAGGCACAAGGCGGCACTAGGCTACAAGGAGGCAAGCAGAACTGGACGGCAGGTGAGCGGGTAGGGCTCAGTCCCTGACACTTGTCTGTGCCAGGGTCCAAGTCTTCACAGAGACCAACGGGCCAGGCGGGAGGGCTGAAGGGGCAGAATGCAAACTGCGGCCGGAAACGTGGAGACCAGCCTGGACCCACGGCCTCACACCAGCCCGACAGCCTGGGTGACAGTGATTCCTTTTCATTGGAACCAGATGACTTGGCATAACTGCAAAACAGGGGTCTCCTTTTCCCCCTGAAAAGACACAAATACATAAGGAAAAAGTACCTACTGTGGAATGCTGCCAACTAATGGCAGAACCAACACAACTGGGTGCACCTGCCTTGCAAGAAGAGTTCACCTTGATGATTAAAAGCCAAGGGTCACGGCCCAGCGTAGGCATGAGAAAAATCATCAGACACCTCCCCAAACACCTGAGCCTGCTCCTCGGCACCATCAAGGTCACTATAAACAAGGACAGTCAGAGACAGTGCCCCGGCCAAGGAGCATGAGTGGACATGAGGACTCCATGCGACAGCGTCCTGGGTGAGATCCAGGAGCCGAAGATGACATTGGGTAACAACTAAGGAAATCAAAGTATGGAGCTTTCATTAATAACAAGGTACCGATATTAGCTCATTCAGTGTAATACGTGCTCCATCCTAATGGCAGATGCTTCTATTAGGGGAAACCGCAGACGGAATGAACTGGAACTCTCTGCACTACCTACTTAATTGTTCTGCCCATCTAAAACGGTCCTAAAAGATCAAGTCTATTTTTTTACAAAAAGCAAGTCAAGGGTGCAGAGTTTAGACGTGGAAGTCAGGCGGCCTGGGACCAGTGCCAGTTCCCGCCAGCTGGGACAAGCCACTCCAGCTCCTGTGCCTCAGTTTCCTTGGTGTCTGACTGTGATCGGGACGACATGAGTTAAAGCCTGGCCCTGAGTGTCACAAGTGATTATTTAATACACAAATAAGACGAAAGGAGCAGGCTCACCTCAAAGGTTCTATAAAACAGGAAGACATGCACATAAACCGAATTTTTGTTTTTCTTTTAAAAAAAGGGGTGGGGGGACCATGCTCATGGCTCAATTGGGGCTCCACTGTCCCGGAAGCCCTGAGACCCTGGCCCCCCCTCCAGCTTGGCCTGAGTTCGGCTTTACTTGCTCTTTCTTCTGATGGTTTCCCATGCTCTGCCAGGGCCAGAGAACCTTCCCACATGGCCTGACACACCATCTCTGGCTTGCCCTACCTCTGCCTTCTTTCCTGGGCATGTCCTACTAAATCTAGGATCCAGCAATAAGCCCAGACACCTCCAATCCCACCACCCTCCCCCAGACATGTGGCCCAGCCCCCAGCCCATCCTTCCAGCTCTGAGAGCCTTGGTGAGGCAGGGAACAGCCTCCCCCCACCCCACCCCCACTGGATGCTGGAAAACACCCGCGTTCCTTATTGCTCAGGAAGAGGTACCCCAAAGAACAATCCAGAACTTGATTCAAACAGTGTACAGCCTGACACAAGTCACCTTCCTGTGAGAGTCTGAAACAAGCCTGCGTCCAAGTAGAATGGGCCGCACATCTGCCGTTTCCTCCAGTCAAGGCCCCGGAGTTCCTGGCGCTGTTTCCTGCTCCCACCCGTGCCCACACTCCCTCTCTGGGAAGAAAAACAAAGCCAGACACGGCAACAGCGTGACATTGGCCAAAAATCTCAAGCTACAGGATGAGGATGAATCTCTCAATACTACTTACTAAAGGGTTTTCCACTTTCTTCTTGAGAGGACTGTGTTTTGTCAAAAATCCCGAGACCTTGGTAAAGGAGGTCATTCATATGAGCCTTATTTTGCAGATGAGGAAACCAAGTCCTTCTGGGAGACAAAAGAGATAAGAGATTTCAGGCGTGTTTCCTGTTTGGGAGAAGGAGCTGCAATTCCTTATCCACGTTCTCTCAGGGGTGAGAGCATTTCCTTTGCTTTTTTTTCTTTGCTTTCCATCATGTTAGTGCTTGGCAATGACCTACATAGTCCACATGCCTAATAATAACTTGAGCTTTATTAGCACCCAGCATTCAAGGGCCTCTGGGGATTTGGCGAAGAGCAATGTTTACTAAATCATGTGCTTGTTGCAAACAAATCTTCACGCCTCTAGGCAGCCTTTGAAGCAAAGAAGCTGCTGCATCTGGAACAAGAGGACGTTTTCTTCTTTTCTTTCTTTCTATTTTTTGTTATTCACATTTTTATATGGAAATCTGTAACACTGAGGCTCACTAGCACAGAGTTGATATTTAAGATACATCACAACTGGTGTGGCTCAGGTATCGACCAATCAGAGTGGATGTTGGCCAGGGTGTACAAGCAGGGCCCTCCCTCTACCCCTGGCTGGCCAGGCATTGCCCCCAAAGTTGCAGGTGCAGTGGAAAGTCCAGTGAGTTCCAAGGACGGGGTCTAGGTGGTCCGGATGGTGAGACAGGGGTTGCACCAAGTAGCAGATAAATAATTCATCATTTAGGCAGCTGATTGCTAACCTTCTATGCATACATATTCTCAGTTCCTAAAAGGTAGGGATCCAAACCTCGTGGCCTTGCTCCTAAGCATACACGATGGTGAACTATGGCCGGCCAAGGAGCAGAGGTGTGTGGATTCAAGAGCCTTGAGGGTTTCATTTACTGCCTGCCCCCTCCCCTCTGGTCCCCTGCAGCCAGAGCTGGAACTGGAGGAGGATCAGGTCTGTAGTTTCCTGAAATAGACAGGTGTAGGAAAAACAAGAGAGTGGGAGCAAGGCACAAACAACAACACAGAGCACAGCGAAGCAAGAGGGTCTAGAACCATTGCCTTGGGGAAGCTGGGATGGCTCAAGGGGTTAGGCACTTGCTTTGCAGCCCCGGAGCCCAAGGATCGAATCCTGGGCCCAGCCCATGTGGACCCATATGCTGAACTGGGGTGTGCCCCCAGTTCAGCTCTTGCTGGGGCCCATGTGGGAGGCTCCCGGCCCAGTTCCTGCCCTGCGCAGCCCTGTGCCCACCTGTGAGTGAAACTGTATGGAAAACTAATGCTGTCATCTATGGAGACTGCTCTGGGCCCTCCCCCTTCTCTCTGTCTCTCTTTGTCTTTCTTTCTCTGTCAAAAAACAATAAAAATAAATCTTTAGAACCATTGCCTCAAAAGCACCGCTGTTCTTGCCAGGGGAAGTTTAGCTGTGCTTAAAAAGCATAGGGAAGGGGTGGAGCTACTCAATATTCATCGGCATTTAGAATCAGCTTGTCCAACCCGCAACCTGGGGGCCACATGTGCCCCAGGACAGCTTTGAATGTGACCCAATACAAATTCAAAAACTTTCTTAAAACATGATGAGATATTTTTGCAATTATTTTGTAGCTCATCAGCTATTGTTACTGTTAGTGTATTTTAAATGTGGCCCAAGACAATTCTTCCAATGTGGCCCAGGGAAGCCAAAAGGTTGGACACCCCTGATTAAGAACCTTCTTGTGAAAAGATTTTCCCAAGTGTTTGTAACTTCACTAGCAAGTTATTTCTAGAAAGTTGTCCCAGATGCCAAGCCGGATACAGCAGAAAGTCATTGATCATTTGATGATTTGCTTCCCACTGGGAAAAAGCATGATTTGGATGAGAGATTTTTTTTCCATGACAGAGTCCAAATGCTCCAAGATGACTTTGGTCATCTCAGAGCAGGGTAGCTCTATACGTTTTTGCCACTTCAGTAATTCTAACATGGCCATTTTCAAAGTGGGCTCGAAGGCCATTGGTGGGATGCAAGAATCTTCCTAATGGATCCAAATTGCTCTCCAAGCCTGTATGTCCTTTCTTTTGTTCTTCTAAGTGCCACACAGCCCTTCAACTGTCACAGAGAACTAATCACTTCTTACTTATTAAATGGAACATGAAGAATGTCTGGATTTGGGATCTGTGAACCAAATTCCGTCATCCATGTAACATGTGGCAACTTGCAACGCTCCCACTGAGCACACACAACTGTATTCGGCCAGAACGCCCACGCTGAGGAGGAAGCAAGTTTTGTTATCTCCACCATCAGTTGCTGCTACTGTGTTGCTATCCATGTAGTTGGTAGTAGACTGTCTGCTCTTCGCCGCAATGTTTAGGATTCTACATTCAGCACATCAGTATTTGGGTCCTATAATTTTCTAATAACTACATGGGAAGACATGACCTGCACGTGTTGTGTTTCAAATAAGAATCATCGAAGCCCCTATTGCAAAAGCAAATGTTTACCGTAATGCCACCCTCTCTCCAGCCCCCACCAAAATAATACTTGTATATTGACACCTTGTTATTATCAACAAGTCTCGTCTTTTTTTCCACCAGAAAATGTAAAGGATAGAACCGATGGACAATGAGGTCTTTTGACCACCTAAGTGGGGTGAAATAAAAGAAAGTTTGAGAGTTATTGCCTTCTCAATGAAGGCTTTTTAAGTGTAATTTTAATTTCAATAGGTTATAAATTCCTGTGATGCAAAAGTAAAACAGTGAAAAGTAGAATTGAGAAGTTTCGTTCCCACTGCTACCTCAGTCTACTTGGTTTTCTACCCAGAAGTCACCACCCCCAGAAGTCACCATGCCCTTAGTTCCCAGGATGTCCTTCCAGGGTTTCTTTATGCAAATAGAGATATTCACATTAGCCTTTTAAAGGGAGGTTTTAAATATTTCACCGATGTTCACAGTTCCCTATAAACCATCAGCAAATATATATATATATATATATATATATATATATATATATGGCTATTGGGGGAAAAGATGGAATAGAGTTTCCCCCATCTCTCAGGCTCTGCTTTCACACACACACACACACACACACACATACACACACACCCGCATCCGCCCATGTCAACAACCCCGTGAAGGTGTCCGACACAGGCCCACCTTTTGTTCAACACCCCTCCCCCACGTCCAGTGACCACTCCTGTCTCTGACCCAGCCCCTCAGTGCCTACGTAAATGGGTAGAGGATTCTAATGGGTACAACAGTCAAGGAAGGGGTGACTGGCTGATTCAAATCAAGGTCTCTTCCAACTGGAAACTGTCCTTCAAAACTGGGTCTAGGAAACCTGACACTGGAAAAGGTCCCAAATATGCAGCATGTGACATATTTATGGAGGGGCCATCAGTGCCATGCAGGTGCCAGGCAGAAGGGTGGGCAGGACACCGTTCCTGCTCACGGAGCTCACCGCCTTGTGAGGCGCACTGCAGCACATCGTGAAGGGAGCCATGCATGAGGCAGGGCCCCCAGCGGGGTGGGCACTCAGGGAAGCCCAGGCGGCCCAGAAAAGCTGAGACCAGGGTGCCCAATCCGAGTCCACCAGGAAGGGTGGGGGCCTGAGGCAGCCCTCTGTGCAGGGGCCTCAGGGTGAGCAAGCCACTGCCCATCCCTCCTGGCAGACAACTGGGAAGTTGTGGAGACGACTTGTAACTACAGGAGCGACGGCCCTGGAGGTACAGGGCGTGGACAGCCTTGAGGTGCGTAGAGGGATGAAGCCATCACATCACAGCCCACCGTCACCGGCTGGGTGAGCTTGGCCTACGGTCAGGTTGAAGGGGAGCTGGTACCAGGGGAGAGTCAGGAAATGGAAGGCCTTCTGCCCCCAGGACCCCAAGTTTCTTCTGGGCACCATTTCACACATGGCTTCGGAAGCCTCAGTAATGTCATGGCACTGGGAGCTTCAAGGCAAAGGTCTCGAAGTGGCGATGAGTCAGACAGTGAATCATTCGGGTTCCCGAGGGAAAACAGATGGCACCTTCAGACCCGGATGAGCTGGGGCAGGGCTGTGTACAGAAGCGTGGGGAGGGGGGTCCAACCCACAGGGCAGTAGCTGGGGCCTCACCCGCCGCAGGTCTGAAGCAGGGAGAGGAGGGACGCCTACCAGGGCCCGGTGGGGTCAGACCTTCAGCAGAGGCCATCTGGCAGAGGGCGCCTGAGAAATAGGTTCCTAACCACACTGCCCCTCCCTCTGCCAGGCCTCCCCAGTAGCTGAACCCCTAGGAGAGGCCCGGGGTCTGCGGATGAGGCTCCGGGGTGCAGGTTGGGCTCGGGGATCTGGGCAGGGGCGCAGCAGGCGCATAGCCAGAAGGACACCCGCCACCAAGTCCTCCTGTGACTCGGGGTGGCAGGAGACAGACGTTTTCTTTTCTTTTTGAGGCTTCTCTCTGTTTTTCTCATACCCTCAAAATGAGCACCCATGACTCCCAGAATTGAAGAAAATGATGATTTTTCATTTAAAAAGGCAAAACCACATTAGCCCCGATAACAGCAATGGGGACCGTCCCCCCAAGGCGGCCCCACGAGGTAGTACAAATGCCTTCCCTACTTAGAGCAGGAAAGGGAGGCCTCCCAGAAAGCTCTGCCCACCTCCGACAGCCAGCTGACGCTTCCCCACAGGACACTGACCACAAACAAAGCCAACGCCACCTGCATGCTCGACTCCCTGTCTTGCTAAGAGTCACTGGGCCCTGACGAAAGGGCGGCCCATGGGCCTCTTCCTTCTCTGAAGTGAATCTTGGGGGCAGGGAGGGTCAGAAGGGAAGACAGCCTTCCAGGGACATGGGTTCAAGTCCCAGCTCAGACACTTCCTTGTGACCCTCAGGCAAGTCATTTACAGGCGTTGAGTCTTGGCATCCCAGTGGCCATGAGACCGCTGCCAACCCTTCCCTCTTGAAACCACCACTAGGGCCTACGGCCTTCGTGCGACTGTCAGCATCCGTACACGCGCTACTTGTAAACGAAGCGGGAGCGCTCGAGAGATCGTCAGCACCACAAAAGGCAAGAACGGTACCTCGGCAGGTGCCCTGTGCCCCAGGCCACAGCTGTGGCGAGCTGGTCACTAGACAGAAAGAGCACAGTCTTGGGAGAATGGAGCAGAAACACACCCGGAGCCAGAAGCAGCCACAATGGATTTCTCTATTTCCCAGCAGATACCCATTCTCTCTCCCGTGTTCTGCTTCTCTGCCCTCTCCACTCCTCGCGTCCTTAGGATCCCTGTGCCCAGGACCTGGCTTGGAGTCTCTTATGGGGTCTCACTCTACCTACAGGATACAGATAGACCCTCAGGTTTAGGACTTTCAAGGATTTCAGAGGACAGCCCCTGTGACACCCAGCTTTCTCTTGCTACCTTGACTGCTTTGGGTAGTAATTTCAGTGTGTGATTGTGTTAACTACCTCTATCCCATGAGAAAGGGACACGGTAGCTGAGACCAGTGAAAACCCCATGTCACCAGTGTGAACAATCGTGGCAGAAGAGGGCATGAAAAGGTGTCACAACAAGGAAATGGGAAGTTCACGATCAAGACTGCGCGAAGCCTGAAAATGTGACCGCTTTCTTTCAGCCGTGCTGTTCCTTCGACATTGGGCACTGTGGGGTCGGATGCACTTGCGGCCAGAGCCTGAAGGTTTTAGGGCCAAAGGGAAATGCAGTGGCCAGAGAAAGTCTTATCCGATGCTGCTACCCTCTCCCCATGCTCTCCCCACCTCTTACACCTGCCACCACAGCCCAGGACAGAAGAGAAGCAACACCTGAACCACACGTCTAGACCTCCTATGGGCTTGAAAGCATTGAGCCTGTTTTCCTCTCCAATCCACCTACACGATCTGACCTACAACTAACTAGTGGTGTTTGTCCTCAGTCCTGGGAAAGGGTGGGTGGTGGGGCAGGAACCAGAAGCAGAGAAACAAGTCTGAAATTGGAGCATTTGTCCTTTCCGTAGGACAGGGCAGTGGCTAAGAGTGCAGAGCAGGCAGTCAGATGGAGAAGGTCGGAACCCCATCTCCTCTGCTTCTCGTCAAGGTGACCTCCTTAATCTCCCAGAATCTCTCTGCTTCTTCATGAGTAAAAGTTCACTGACACGGTCCAATTCATTTGAGCAAGGTGTCTGGCAACAAGTAAGGACTCCATTGTTAGCTTATTATTTTTTTTTTATTCTTATTTCTCTACCAGTTGAGCAGCCATAGATGAAAAAGAGGGAAGAAATAACTTCTGACCTGTGTATGAGTTGGAGAAACTCAGGATATAAAAAATGAAAATATCTTTGGCCTCTGGGTCTCAGAGGAAGAGTCCAGGGTTGATGGAGAGCAGTAAGGGGAGAGATGGGATTTCTCTGAAGCTGACTTGCGTGGTGGAGTATGTGCTAAAAGTGAATCTTATGGATTATCAGATATCATAGGCGCTATTAATCACTTATTAACCTTCATCAATCAGCATCAGTCAGCTATTGCCTTAATAATGCTACTTAACACACTACCCTCCTAGTCCATGGCTAGCAGCAATGAGTATTTATTCCCATGCTTATGGGCCAGCAAGTTGACTGCAGCTTGGTTGGTGTAGACTAGACTCAGGTGGGTGTCTCTGTTTCAGCAGGGGTTGGCTAGGATTGATGCTACACTGTAGGAAGGGGCTTGGGTCTATGCCACCTGTGGGCTCAGGAGTGAATATCCAGGCCAGGCTTTTCTCAGGGTTGGTGCAGAAGGCATAAAAGTCCAGGCCAAACCACACAGACACATTAAGTTCTCTGCTCACGTCACATCCGCCAATATTACATTGGCTCAAGTAGGTTGCATGAGCAAGCCCACAGCAGGGGGGTGGGGCAGTGTACTGTGCCCACACTGGGAGGGCACTACACACTTAATTGGCAAGGAGTGTAGATGTGCAACTCTGTTATTCAGGGGGGGGGGGTGAAGACTTGAGGCGGGTAATCCAATTTAACACAACCCTCCAACCCTCACAAGGCAACCAAGGACTGGATCATTGGCTTCACATGAGAACAAGGAGAGCGTCCGGGTTATTACTTACTGAGTTGTGTCTGGGTCAACGGAGGCCAGAGTTCAGGGATGAATGGGACCTTCATACATTCGGGCATCCATTCACCCCACACATGCTTACTAGGTATCTGCCCCATCCCAGGCACTGTGCTGAGAACGGGGGGGGGGGGGGGGGGGGAAGGAAGTAAAAACAACGTCACACAGAACTTAGAGGGAGACATGCATTAACCAAATAACCACACCATAGGTGACTGGCTGAATAAGTTAGAGTCGATCTACATGTTAAAATTCTATGCAGCAATAAAAAAGAATAAAGGTAATTTCTATATACTGATACAGAGTGGTCTCCAGAATAAGTGTCAAGTGTCTTGTGCAAAGAGCAAGGTTTCATTAGGAAACTGGCAAGAAGAAAGGAGGTAGAACAGTGGTTACAACACATCACCTTTTGTGTAGGAATGGGGAGAACACAAATATATGCACCATCACAGCTTACTGGAATTTATATTATGAAATTATTATAAGTATACCATAGGGTAAAACAAATAACCACATCAGTATTAGGAATATTTAGTATAAGGAAAGAGAAACAAGTATGAAATTTTAAAAGTTAAGCAAAAACCCTGACATTTGGAAATTTGAATTGGAAATAGTGTATAAAATTATATTTTTTCCTCTTAAAAAAATTCTATTTGTAGCTCTATCCACTGAAGAGGTCTGGTGGCAATAAGCACCTCTAGGGGCCAGATTTTGGTCCCTAAATACCATTTCCCAATATAAGAACAGAGCAACTTGGAGAAATGGTTGATCCCAAGGGTAGGTAGAAAATGTACAAGACGAGTTTGGGTCATCTTATTCCAGAAAGAAAACCATGAAAGACTGTAAAACAGTGAAAAGCTAAAGGGGTCATGTCATAGGGAACCAGGATTCAACCTGAAAGGATTTCCATGAGCAGAAGATGGCAAATTTTTAGCAACAACAACAACAAAAGTGGAACAGTAGATTGAAACATATCAAATGTACAGAAATTTGTGAATTCAAAATGATACTTTATAAAAGGAAAGATCATGGGTCTCCACTAGAGATGACTAGGGCTTTAATTAATTCATGACTTCAAAAATTGATTAAAAAAAAAAAAAAAAGAGAGAGAGAGAGAGAGCACATCCACATTTATTCTTCATTTCCTGTCGGCGTAACTGTATTTCAGGGTAACCAAATGATTATTGAGAAGACTTCTTCTTTACAAGAATTTCCACTATTCAATGCAGAAGGAATGATGGCATTCCATTTGTGACCCTTAATGAAAACAATCAGCAGGGAATGCTGACACCCCTGAGCCCACTGACCTATCACTATCGGTGGGATAACCAGACCTCCGTCCTTCCTGTGCCATTGCGTTGTCAAATACACAGCCTCAACTCTCATACTCTTGCCATAAAAAAAATTGATCCTGAATCTAACCCAGCTGCTAGATCTCTTCTCAGTTTACAGGAAATATAGGGGACTGAAGAACTAAAGAAGCAACACCACAAAGAAGCAATTAGCCCAATCCAGAATGTGGGACATTCTACAAGACGAATGACTTACTATCTTCAACAAATCAATGGCATGGAAAAGAGGGGAAGGGAAGTGGGAACTGTCAAAAAATAAGAGACCTAAGAGATAGGGACCATCAAAAGAAATGTGTGGGGATAAAAAACATATAGCCCTAAAGAGACATCTTTAAGAAAACGAATCTAATATTAAGGAATAATTGTTAATTTTGTTAGGCTGGATGTGGCATGGTGGTTATATTTCTCAAAAGTCCTTCCCAATTACAAATGCACACTGAAGTAGTAGTTATGGATGAAACAAAGTCAGGGAGTAACAAGGGACAGAGTTAAAATTGTTGGAAGTTAGTGAAGAATGTCCAGGTTTTCATTATACTCGTGTGTCTATATTGCATAATTTTGAAACTGTGCATAGTGAAACATTTTAACATAGGCACAAATATAACTACAAAGTGTGTTAGGTGCTGGATTGGACACCTTTGGGGGACTCAGCATCTGTCAGGTTTTCTAGCACTTGTGTGTGGGGCAAGGAGGACAGGTCCACACGGCTTCCACGTGTGAGGAACCCACAAGTGCAGGGGAGTCAGTGACCCATGGGTAATAAAGCCAGGTGCTTGTTTTAAAGGTGAATAAATCGAGACTGTGCAAAGTGAAGGGACACCTACATGAGAGCTGGTCAGTGACGTGAGCTGGACTAGGGATTCTAACTAGACACTTTCTATGGTACCACAGAGGGCGTTGTCCATAGTAGACCTTCAATAAGGACGTCTTGCATGATTAAATAAACACCTGAGTCAAAAGAAGACAGAACAAAACAGCATAGTTAACAGTAGTGTGTTCTAAAAATAGGTCTGTTTTGTTTCATGTGACTGATTTTAAGATTCCAAAATATCATTTGAGAAAATGTGTGACTAAAAGGCAGGCAGTCCTCTGTCTCACAGCTAAAAATTCCTCATAGGTGGTAAAACACCAAGCTCACTGTGTCTTAGCTCTGCCTGCAACAGAATGACCCAAGGGTCCGTGTGCATAGATGTATGTGCAAACAGGTATGCATGCTCCATATTGTTGCTGATTAAAAATAGCTCATGAGCTTGCAAGAACGATCTGTTTTAACTCCAGGAACTTGAAAAAACAAAACAAAACACAGGTAGCCAAGAACAGAATCACAGTTTTGAAGCTAACTGGAATCCACACCTCCAACCACAAATATTTTAAATATGAACACAGGCGAGATAACACACAGAAGCAACACCTCAAGCCCAAGTCCTTGTGACCATGAGAACCCAGACTTTCTCCCTTTCTTACTTTTTCCACACTCTCTCCTGGGGTTTTCAGGGAGATGGGTTAGAATCTATAGGATTGTCAAGGTTTAAAAAGTAAGCTACTTAGCTATCAGGTAAAAATGTGCAAAAGATATCCACAGCCTCTTTTTGTGTGTGCGACGAGCAAGGTTTCATTAGGAAACTGGCAAGAAGAAAGCTGGTTGAGTGATGAAGGTTCCAACTGTGTGGGTCACCTGTTTAGCCAGGGCCAGATGGTTGGGAGGGCCGGTAATGAGATCAGCAATGTTCTCTATGTAGGTCAGTGATGAGTCCAGCCTACGTCACAAAGAATAGAGACTGATTTGGCCAGATGTGTGCCAGAGGCTGACAGAAGTGACAGCATGTCCCGAGCACAGGCCTATCTAAATTGCAGTCTAATTTGGCTCCTTTTGGGGCAGCCTTTGGTTCTGAGTTCTCAGATAGAGTTGCAGAAAGGAAGTTTTCTGTGTAGGATACGATTGTGGGTCTTTCCCAAAAGACTGCAGACTCTCACTGACTTTCCAGAACTTTAAAGACATATCTAGTGTTCAGTATAAACAAGAATGGAGAGAATCCTCTCATAAATGGTAAGAGTGTAAATTACTACAGCTTTTCTACAGATAAGCTTGACCATATATATACATATTTTAAAAACCCTAGAAGTTTGCATAGCATTTGCCCAGCTGTCCACTTGTAGGAATTCATTCTAAGGAAATAATCAAGGATTTACCCTAAGATTTAATAATATTTTTTTCTCAAAAATATTATTAGAGCAATGAACTAATTTCATTGCCCAATAATAGTGGATTATTTTTTCTTTTTCCAGCACTTATATTCAAGGGAGCATCCATTAATTACATAATAATAGTTCTCCAAAAGTAGAGTAAGTTTGGATTATTTATTTTAAATGATGGTACTACAGAATATCTTATGCCATTACGGACAATAGTGTGACATATTGCTAGATGGCAAAAGGCTGGTTATAAAGTAGTCTGACCCCACTTTTGATTTTTCAAAGACTTTCTATACACACATGCCAACATCCATGTACATGTGCTTAGAAAAATATATGAAAAGTTAGTCACAGTTATCTCTGGGTAAGAGAATAACAGGCAATTTTTTCCTTTTAGTGATCTCAATTCCCTAAACTTTTGATAATAAACAAGCATTTACATTTTTGGCTTTTCATTTAAAACTTATTTAAAAACAAATTAAGAGATTTTTCAGAGGGATTCTGTGTAGTGGTCAGAAGGTAGGCTGGTGGAGGTGAGGTCCACAGGCAACGTCCTCTTTCACAGGAGCTGTGCTTCGAGGGAAGCCAGCCCCATACTCTCAGGGAACGACCCGGCCGTGGAGTTGAGAAGACGCTTCTGCGGGTCCTCCCACAGCAATGTGGGGTCACCTGTCCTCTTCAGAACCACCAGGCCACACCCAGGCAGCTCCCCAAGAAAATCACTCTGCTGGAGTGGGGGGTGGGGAGAACAGTCCCAGGACAGGAGCAAAACTCAGGCCTCCAGCCACCTTAAAGGGTACTCTTGTCTTAGTTCTCACCCTCCACAATTTAAACATTGATTTTCCCCATCCCTCAGAAGAGTGCTTTGAAATGATCAAAGGGACCCAGAAAAGCATCGAGAGAGAACAAAGACTCCAAAGGCAGTTTCTTTTCAGCTTTCTCTGTTTCGAGTGTTCCTGCCTAACGACAGTTGTCTCAAAACGTTGGGCCCAGTTCTATGGGGACGCTGCTTTTCTCTGTGGCCCTCAGGCCACCCTTCAACAGAAGAGGCACAGCAGTCCAAGCTGGGATGTGTAAATCGGCCCCAGAATGCTAACGTCAGCTCACAAAGCCAGCCGAGCCAGCAGCTCAGCCTAGGGTTTGGAGCCCCCTGGGGAAGAGGAATTCGGAGGTGACGTGCACAGTTTGCCATGAGCCGGGCTCCTGGGCGCCTTCCTGGAGTTGGGAAGACATCTGTCTTCAGAGGTGACCATGCCTAGAGCTGAGAGACCCACAGTCGACCAACACAGCCATCCCCAGGTCAGACTCTACTTACCCCTCTTGGGGGCTCTGGGACCACCCGGGACTGATTCTGAAGAATTTGGAGGCTCACGGCAGGTTATGGAGCTGCTTGGATAAGTGACATACGCTCTTGGAATCTTAGTACCTTTGTTTGTAAAAGTGGAAATAACACAAATCCGGGGAGCCTGGATGGACTGAATGAGACAGGCCAGAGGACCTAGAAGACTCTCACATGGAGGGTTTGGCAGGACCTGTGCTGAAAAGAGCTCCCTGAGTCCCGGCTTCTGACTTAACTTCCAGATGGCAGGTTGCTGGCCATGCACCCCAATATCAGTCCTCCCCTTCTAAGGTCCCTAGAATAAAGATCACATTTCCCAGCCTCTCTTGTAGCGAGGTGTGGTCATGAGAGTACAAGGGCTGTCGGGGAAATAATCCAGCCATCAGCGCCTCGATTTTTCACATTCCATGGCTGGATACTTCCCGGCAGCCCTCGCAGGTTCCAGCCAGTGAGCTATAAGTGGGGATGGCACATACAGCTTCTGTTTTTGGAAAGAATAGGCCTTTTCAGGCCTTCCTCTTCCTCCTGGCCTGGAATACAGACTTGCTGGCCGAAGCTGAAATGGGCAAATAATCACACTGGCTCGCGAGATGAGGATGGCCGAGTAATAGGACAGACAGAGCCTCAGTCCCTGACAACATCACAAAGCCACCACATCAGACCAGACTTCATACCTCTGGGTTCATTTATAGGAGGGCAAGAGAAACTTCTGTGTGATTGAAGCCACTCTTGTTTTGGATTTTCACAGACATGCAGACAGACCTAATCCTCACTTAAACATCTCTCATCCTCTACTTAGAGCTGTTTTTTGTTTTGTTTTGTTTTGTCTCATTCTCTGTAAAAACAACGATTAGCAATTTACCAGCTTAATAATAGCAGTTCACATGTCAAATCTAATAAATGCCATCCCCCACTCACAGCATCTCATGTCCCCAACTCACCTGTCTCCCTTTTGTCTATAACAAGTAGACAAGACCACCCACCCTGAGGGGTTTTCCAGTGGATCAAGGACCAGAGTTCCTCTGTGGACACCCACCACAAGGAGACCCCAGAGTCCCCAAACCTATTTGAACATCGAAGAAAGAGCATATTCACAAGAGAGGAAGTAAACCCATATCTGGGGAGTTGGGGGTGTGGGGAGCTGATAGTATTTAAAATGCTTTAAACTGCAACATTTCAGAGACATTTTTAATGACCCAGAAAGACCTGCTTGTAAACTTTCAGGAATAATTTTTTTCCCCCTTTAAACAGAAGGTTTATTTTAGTATCTCATTTCTTGCTTCTCTGTTTATTTTATGATAAGGGACCCTGATATGATGAAGGAAGCTTGTTTTAAACTAATTTTTTTTTTTTTCCTAAAGACTTTTGTCTTGACAGTATTTTTGTACTAAAAAAAAAAGTGGCTTTCTTGGCTATGACTTCTTTGAGGTGACTTATCTTTGCTAGGAAGAATTGTGAGGTTTGTTTTAGTGGTGGCTGATGTTACTTGGCTGGTTTGTTGAGGCTTTATGTGTGTGATAAAATATACATAAACATAAAATTTACCGTTTTAGCTATTTTTATGTGGACAGTTGATTGGCATTAAGCACATTCACAGTGTGGTACAACCAGCATCACCATCCATCTCCAGAATCTTCTTTTCCCAAACTGAAACTCTGCACCCAGTGATAACTTCCCATTCCACCCTCCCCTCAGTCCCTGGCAACCCCCATTCTATATCTGTCTCTATAAATCTGACTACCCTGGGAACCTCATGCAAGTGGAATCATCCAGTATTTGCGTTTCTGTGTCTGGCTTATTTCACTTACCATAGTGTCTTCAAAGTTTATCCACAATGTAGCGTGTGTCAGAATTTCCTTCTTTTTCAAGGATGACTAATCCTCTGCTTTATGTATATGCTCCATTTTGTTTATCCATTCATGGGTGATGGTTGTTTGGGCTGCTTCCACCTTTTGGCTATTGTGAAAAATACTGCAATGAACATGGGTGTCCAGAGATATCTGTTTGAGTCCCTGTTTTCAGATCTTTTGGGAATATACACGGGAAAGGAACTGCTGAATCATAAGGTGATTCTCTGTTTAATTCTTGGAGGTACCACCATGCTATTGAGGACTACTTCAGAATTAGAGTAGGAGAGTATAGTTTTCCAGTAATGGGTGAACCAAGGGCTCCAAAACCAGACAGACATCAGAATGACCGGGGAACTCTTAAATGCAAATTCCTGAGGGTCCCACTCTCCGAGACGATTAAATTATCTAGGGGAGGACCAGGAATCTGGAAGTAAACAAGGTTCCCATGCCACTCATCTGTGGAGTAGACTTGGGGGCCATTAGGGTGGGGAGGAGGGTTCTGGCTGCCTGCCTAACGTCTACGACACACACCAAAAGGGAGACAAGCCTCATTAGACACTGGGTCCCACTCCGCCTACATCTCCACATGTGGTGGAAGCTTCTTGTAAGAAAGTGGAGGAGTAAGGAAAGCCAGCTCTATGGCCTCGGGAGGAACCAGAATAATCGCTCTCCCTGTTCAGGACTCACAGCTGCTCAATGGCTTGGTTGTCCCTGTTGACCCCTCAGGGGTGGGCCGAGACGCTTCCTAAAGGAGTTTTTTTCATGCACGCTTCCTGAGACAGGCTCTGATTGGCCCCATTTTCCACTATCCAAGACCAAAGGCTCCTATTTGACAGCTCTTTGAGCCAAGCTTTCTCATTGGTGTTTGCACTTCCTTTTACCCAGCTATGAGAGTCTCTTATCGGGATTCCTGGTTCAATGGTTGTAGGGAGAGTGGCAGGGTCACTTGGCACAAAGCGTAGCAACTCTGTGCAGGAAGGAGCATCTGGCCTCTCTCCCAACAGAATGCATTTATAGGAATGCTCAGAAGGGCCTACGAATCTTCCAGAACAGGCACCATTTTCCAATGAGCACTGAGGGCACAGCTTTCTTCCTGTGAGCATCAGAATATATTTTTTTAATTATAATTTTTTAAAAAGTGTTGTTCTGTAGTTTGGTATAATGTCATTTCTATTGAGCTTAGAAAGTTTGGCAACAATAGAGACTATGAAAGGAAGGAGGAAAAATATCACTCCTAACGTCACTCCCCAGAGTCGACCACTTTAATGAATTTCCTTTGTCTTAATTTGTTCTGTAGGTTTTTATTTGCTGACCTATGATGATACCATAAGTTTTTTTCTCATGTTACATCCTAAACTGAAACACATTTGGGTGGGTACATGGATCTACCATGGTTTACCTAATTCTTTTCTACTGTTTAATATTTTTGGTTTTTTGCAATTTTTCTGTACAGAAAATAGTTCTGCAATGAATATCTTTAGACAGAAACCCTTTTACAAATTATTTCCTTAAGAAATGGGATTAAGTTCATCATTATCATATGAAGGCCTTTGATATGTAGCCCATCTGATTTATGAAAGGGCTGGTAGCAAACTGCCTAGCCATTGGCAAAGTACACAAATGGACACCATTGCCTAGACTCTGCCCCATTGGTTCACAAGTGTGGGTGATTTTGTACCTAGAGGACATTTGGCAAGGTCTGGCAGCATTTTCCAGATTTGCAGTGGGCTACTAGGGCATCTGTCAAGCCAAGAATGCTGCTAAGCGTCCTAAAATACACATGACAGCCATAGACAACAAATAATCATCTGGCCCACAATGTCAATGGTGCCAATATTGACAAACTATTGTATCACTTGGATCACAACTCATTCAGAGAAAAATACAGAATCTTATCAAGTCAATTTCAGGGCCCAGTTGTTGCTTCTGTTAGTGCCATATGATGCCGCTGACATTGAAAACTTGTCCAACCCCAGCTCAGTGTGTCCTTATCCAGGATTGACACTCTGCTCCAGAATCAGATTTCCTCTTGACCAACTCAGGGCACCCCTGGAAGTACCCCTTCCTCTGGGGCCCGAAGAATTCTTACCAGTCAACTGTCAATAGCTTTCAGTTCAGACCACCGCCCCCCACCTAAAGTGTCCTGATACAATTGCACTTCAAAAAGGGGCCTCCATACACTTTGATTTTGAGTTTTCTGAGATCCTATGAAAATTTACCCACACATAACCTCATCCCAAACCCATTGTGACCCCTTTGCAACCCATCAAAACCCTAGGACTTTGAGGACACAATTTAAAGCCACCAATCTAATCTGTGGTAGAAACAGATAGCTCTTCCCTTTCTTCTATTCTGCCTTTCCCTGAATATTTAGCTGGTCAACGGCTTAGAATAACAGATTCTCTGTGCCTGTCCAGGGGCTTGTAAGTGCAAGTGCTGAGTGTGACTTCGGATGGGGCGATTTCAGAGAGGCAACGTGTCGTTTTTCACTGATGGCAGAAATGCAGGCATGCTGGCTCGAGCTAGAGCAGTCATCTTAGACAAAGGGTGAAAGCCAGTTTGGAGCATGACAGAGCAACAAGATGGAAGGAGCCTGGGTCCTTGATGATCATGGACTTACGGTACCAGCCTTGTATTCTTTACCACTACGCTTCACAGGAGGGACAGAAATAACCCCATGTTGAATTTAGGCCACTGTCATTTTGGTCTGTTACAGCTGAACCTGTCCCCAACTGACACACAATCCATCTTCCTCATTTGAAAGATAGAAATGGAGGCATGGTTCAAGGTGCCTTTTCTGTCCACTGTCTGGGAGATTGTGGAATAAGATAAAATAAATGTGTGAATCCTTTAAGGGAAGGGGTGTGTTTTGAAATACCTTGAGATTGATAACGTGAAAGAATGTCAGTGGGGGACTTGCACTTGAAGAAAAGCAAGGTCTCAGAACATCCAAGATAAGATTTAGGGCCTAGCCAGGAAAAGGAAAATAAGGCATCAGCCCTCATTTTTCAGGGTTAGATCTTCTGAGTCTGGGAGTCGTTGAAACTCTAACGACACCCTTGGTGACGTAATGATCCGCTTTTAGCAACCAGCATGTCTGCCTGCGGAGACTGTATAGAGCAGTGTAATTAGTAGATACTTCATGAAAGTGATTGTCGCTGGTTCAATTATTCTTTAATAGATTGGATAGAGCAGTGACTGCTCTGGAAGGAAAACCAACCTTTCTTTTCTCCCGATCAGGAGACGTGAGCACTCATAATTTATTAAAATTATCCCTCTGGTTTCATTTCACTCACAAAGGAAATATATGCACCTTCCGAAGATACACAGGTTTCTTTCCCCTAGAGTCTAGCAGAGAAAGAAAAAGATAATCGGCATCACATTGAGTTAGGAGAAAGCTGTGACTACACATCGCCTAAGCAACCAGTCACTTAGGACAGTTCTGCCAAAACACCCGTGGATTCTGTGAAAAATCCATCAGCCTGGTTATGTGACATCCCATGGCCCTCTGCTTGCCCCTCCTGGGTGGAGGAACTGAATTTCTCAGTTTCTACTGCCTGTATTGGCTTCTGAAAGACCCTGCTGCAGGTAAAGCTTTGATTTCATAGAGGAAGTCATTTATCTTTAAACCTCCCCATGGGGTGACTTCACTCATGTTCATCAGAACATTCTCTGCAGAAATCAGGCTCAATTGTCCAATGGAACATAGAGGGCCAGAAAAACCTAGTTCCTTGGATGAGCAGAAACAATTTGAAAGATGATTATTAATTGGCATTCTTCTTTTTCTTCTCTCCAGTGCCCCGAATATGGTTTTTCTTGGCTCTGGAGCTAACTGGAGTGAACACCTGGTCCATATTTACTTGGATCCTTCTTCTCTTAGCAACTAATTCTTGATGGAAAATATGCTTACACTGTGTAGAAAGAGAAGGAAAAGCCTTCGTTTAGCCTGTGTCTCGGATTTCATTTCAGCCTCCTGGACGCCATGTCGGTGCAGACAAGCCTCACCCAGTACTTCATGGCCCAGAAAATGGTTTGGCCTGGCTGACTGCACTTTTATCTTTGTGCCATTGAACCTTGGCATCAGCCTTCTGAGCAGGTCTCTGTGTTTATAAAGGCTGATTGCATTGCAAAAGGGAAACTCAGAGCTGCCCCAAGATCCAATCTAAGAAGCATGTGGGTACACCAGCCTTCCCATACCGAGTCGTTCTGCTGAGTGGCCTACTTTCATTCTGCCTCCTTCTCTCGTGCCCCTTCATCTGGCCAGTTCCAGCTTCATATGAGCTGCTGCACCCTGATTCTATCTGTTGGCTTATCCCTCACGTCAACCGACATGTGCTGGAGCCAACTCCTTCTGGCTCAAGAAAGGCGATGGCATATAGCTTTTTCCAATGTCATCTTCAATGATGCCACATTGGTAGCTTGAAACTGGGCATGGTAAGAGTAATGACACCATAAAATCAGAAAATTCTATACATAGGGCTTTTGAGCCCTACCCTAGAGTGCCAGCAGGTAAACACGTACCTCCGCACTACTGGATTTTCCCCTTTTTGAAAGTGAAATCAAATAATGGTTGATTTTTTTTTTTTTTAAGATTTATTTTATTGTTTTTGACAGAGAGAGAGAAACAGAGACAGAGAGAAGTGGGAGGGCCCAGAGCAGTCTCCATAGTTGTACATCATCAGTTTTTACATGGTTTTGTTCCACACAGGTGGGAGGGGCCCCCTAGGGCAGAAACCAGTCTGGGGTCTCCTGCAAGGGAGGGACGCCCCTACCATCTGGGGGTTGAACTGGGGGCCTCCTCCATGGGAAGCTCGTTCTGGCAATAACCAAACTGGGGGCCATACCTCAGTTTGGCATATGGGTCCACACGGGCTAGAGCTGGGACTTGATCCTCGGACCCCAGGCTGAAAATCTAGCACTTAATCCGCTGAGCCGTCCTGCCTTCCCCTGATTTTATTTTAATAAATGTTTATTTCTATTCTGGGCCCTAGAATAACAAAGGAGAGTATGAATACTGAGCAAAACTGGCATATGGGCCCTATGCAACCCTGCATAGTTTTCTCCAGAACAGTCTCATCCAAACTGGTCCTCCTTCTGGAACTAAGAAGCTATTAATAATGTAGCAAGGTTGCAGGATATAAGGCTAATATACAAACATCTGTCCTCCGCTTCTTCATAACTCTGCTCTGTCTCCAGGCCAGCCTTTCTCAACAAGCCTGGACCACGTGGAACCTTCCTGAGCATTCTCCCCTATGAAAAATTACCTGACCAATGTTCCATTTACCTCTGCTACATTCAGAAACACATTCTAACTGGGAATTGCTCCATATTTTATTGCTCTTAGGTAAATATATTTTTAACATGGGGCTTTCCATGTCTTAGCTCCAAAAATTAGGGAAATTTTAGTTACATTGGCAAGGCTGGTAAATATTTAAAGAGCAGTAAAACCAATCACTGTTTCTTAACTAGACCCTACACACTTATTTCAATAAAGAATTACAAAACTGTACAATCACTTTAGAACACAATTTGGTATTTCAAATATTAAACAGAGTATGATGTCATATGACTTAGAAATTCTATTTCTAGGTATATACCCAAAAGAATTGAAAACATACATCTCCACAAAACTTGTATATAAATGTTTATAGCAGCATTATTCCTAATGGATGAAAAGTGGAAGTAATCTATTAATTGATGAATGGGTAAATAAATAAAATGTGGTCTATCCATACAATGGGATTTTATTTAGTCATAAAAAGGAATAAGATATTGATACATACCACAACATAAATGAACCTTGAAAACATACGAAGTGAAAGGAATCAGATGCAAAATGCCATATGTTGCATAATTCCACTAGTCTGAAATGTTCAGAATAGGCAAATCCATAAAGACAGAGAAAATAGATTAGTGATTGATTGTCAGGAGCTGGGGTGGGCAAGGCCATGAGGAGTGACTGTTAATAGCTATGAAGTTTCTTTTTGGAGTGATGAAAATATTCTTACATTAGATGGTGGTGATGATTGGTTGCACAACTCTTTAATATAGTTTAAAAAAAAACAAAACTAAACCCCAGTGAATTGTACACTTGTAAAGGATAGGGGAAGCCGGGATGGCTCAGTGGGTTAGGCGCTCATTTTGCAGCGCCGGGGACCGGGGATCAAATCCCGGCCCCGGCCCATGCGGATCCATATGCTGAACTGGGAGCTCCCCCAGTTCAGTTCTCTCTCTCTCTCTGTCTCTCTCTCTCTCTCCCTGTCAAAAATAAAGAAATAAAAAAATATATACCGTATATTTAAAGGATAAATTTTCTGGTGTGTAAATTATATCTCAACAAAGCTATTTTTTTAAATCAAATATCTACTGACTAAGTATTTTTATCACAATCAATGTAAATAACTTACCAAATTAAAGAATAGTTAAAAAAAAATTGCAGGCCAATCTTAATTGGGTTCTGGTTTGAACCAACTAAACATAAAAAGACAGTTGGAAAAATCTGAAACCAAGTGTAGATGATATTATAGAAATCCTGTTAACTTTCTTAGATGTAATTATGATCTTATAAAGAAATAGAGGGAAACTTCCTCAACTTGATAAAGAATACTCACACAATACCCATAGCTAACATTGTATGTAATTCCGAGAAGCTAGAAGCTTTCCTGCTATGATCATAAGCTAGGCAGCATGTTCCCTCTCCTTTTCAATATTGCTCTAGAGTTCCTACCTAATACAATAAGACAAGAAAAGGAAATACAAGGTATACAGACTGGGAAGGAAGAAATAAAACTGCCTTTGTTTTAGTATGTAAAAAATATAAAAGGCTCAATTAAAAAACTACTGGAACTAATGAACTATTATAGCATCATTACAGAATGCAAGTCAATATGCAGAAGCCTATCACTTTTCTATATATCAGGAATGAACTAGTGGAATTTGATATTAAAGATACTTTATCATTTACGTTAGCCTTCCCAAAATGAAATACTCAGGTATACATCTAAAAAATATATACAAGACCTCTAGGGATGCTGGGATAGTTCAGCAGGTTGAGCACTTGTTTTGCAACCATGAGGTCCGGGGATCAAATCCCAGCCCTGGCCTGTGCAAAACACATGCTGAACTGCAGCACAACTGGTACCACCAGGATGGCGGTGAAGGTTCTAGCCTCCCATGCGGGAGGCCCCCAGTTCGGTTCACTCCCTGTGCAGTCCCACAGCCACCTGTGTGGAATGAAAGTATATGAAACTGTGTCATAACTAATGATGTACAACTATGGAGACTGCTTTGGGCCTTCCCCACTTCTCTCTCTCTCTCCCACACACACGTTCTCTCAAAACAATAAAATAAATCTTTTAAAAATATCTCTATGAGCTGCCCAGCAGTCCTCTGGCTTTCCAGGATGCCACTCCAGTACAGTGGGCAGTGGGGCACTCTCTTCCTGACCAGAAGAGTCAAGAGAATGTCTCCTAAGAGGGCTGAGAAACTTCCCAGAACTCTAAGGATCGCTGAGCAAGGGTGCTCTGGCCCCTGTTGAGCCTACTGGTTCGCCCATGAAGAACAGAGCTCATGCAGCTGCCCAGACTATGTCCCCAGAGCTGTGCCCTGGGGCTAGAGAGCCTGTATTAGAAAAGGCTTTGGGAGAAGCCGGGATGGCTCAGTGGGTTAAGTGCTCACTTTGCAGCCTCAGGGACCAAGGATCAAATCCCGGCCCTGGCCCGTGTGGACCCATATGCTGAACTAGGGAGTTCCCCCAGTTCAGTTCTCACCGGGGTGAGACCCCAGCCTAGTTCCTGCCCTCTGCAGCTCCGTTCCCACCTGTGGAATGAAACTATGTGGAAAAACCAATGATGTGCAACTATGGAGACTGTTCTGGGCCCTCCTCCTTCTCTCTGTCTCTGTCTCTGTCAAAAACAATAAAAATAAATTTTTTATTTTTTTTTTATAAAGAAAAAAAAAAAAGGGGGGGGAAAGCCGGGACGGCTCAGCGGGTTGAGCGCTCGCTTTGAGGCCACGAGGACCGAGGATCGAATCCCGGCTCCAGCCCAGGCAGGACCCACATGCTGAACTGGGGAGTTCCCACAGTTCGGTTCTCTAGCTGTCTCTGTCTCTGTCTCTCTCTTTATCTGTCAAAAGTAAAATAGAAATAAATATGCACTGAAGATAAAACAATTACTCTCTATAAAATATAAAAAGATATATATATATAAAATATCTCTATGTGAGAAAAACTACAAAATGCTGATGAAAGAGATCAAAGAACTAAATAAATGGAGAGATATTCCATATCCACAAATAGGAAAATTCAACATTGGCAAGATGTCAGCTTTTCCACCTTGATATCTATGAACTCAGTGCAATTCCAAGCAAAATCCCAGCAAGCTATCTTGTCACTATCAATAAACTGTTTCTAAAGTAAATATGGAGAGGCAAAGATCAAGAATAGCCAACACAACATTGAAAAACAACAAACTCAGAGGACTGACATTACTTGACTCCAAGACTTACTATAAAGCTACAGTAATCAAAATTGTGTGGTATTGGCAAAAGAATAGAGAACTAGATCAATGAAACAGAGTAAAGAATCCAGAAATAGATCCTGATACATACAGTTAACAGATGTTTGACAAAGGAACAAAGGCAATACAACGGAGAAAAATAATGTTTTCAACAAATGATGCTGGAACTACTGACTATCCATATGCAGAAAATAAATCTAGATACATATCCTACGCCCTTCATAAAAGTTAACTCAAAAAGAATCACAGACATAAATGTGAAATGCAAAACTATAAAGCTCCTAGAAGACAACACAGGATAAAATCTAAATGACTATGGTTATGGCAATAGCTGTTTAAATGCAGTACAAAAGGCATGAGCCATGAAAGAAATAATTGATAAGCAGGACTTCATTAAAATTAAAAACTTCTGCTCTACAAAAGACACCGTCAAGAGAATGAGATGAGCCACAGATTGGGAGGAAAAAATTGCAAGAGACATATGGGATGAAGGACAGCCATTCAAAATCAACCAAGAATTCTTAGACTCAACACTAAGAATACAAACATTTTAAAAATGAGCAAAATACCTGAACAGACACCTCACCAAAGATATGCAGGTGGCAATAAAGCATATGAAAAGATGCTCAACATTACATGTCATTCGGTAATTGTAAATTAAAACAAGATACCACCACCCATTGTTAGAATGGCCCCAACCCCCAAACCGACAACTCCAAATGTTATCAAGCATATGAAGTAACAGGAACTCTCATTCATTGCTGACGGGCATACAAAATGGGACAGCCACTTTGGAAGACACTTGACCAGTTTCTGACAAAACTAATGATACTCTTACAATCCAGGAGTTATACTTCTTGGTATTTACACAATTTAGTTGAAAACTTATGTTCACACAAAAACTTGCCCACAGATGTTTAGTGTGGCTTTATTCATAACTGCCCCAAACTTGGAAGCAATAGAGATGTCCTTGTGCAGGTGAATGGATAGACAGACTGTGGTCCATCATATAATGGAATATTATTCAGTTCTAAAAAGAAATGAGCTCTCAAGCCATGAAAAGACATGGGGGAACCTTAAATGCGTGTTACCAAGTGAAAGAAACCGATCTGAAAAGGCTACACTGTATAATTTCAACTATATGGCATTCTGGAAAAGGCAAAACTATGGAGACAGTGAAAAGATTAGTGGTTGCCAAGAGTTAGGGAGTTAGATGGATAGATGGAGCACATAGGACTTACAGGACAGTGATATTATTCTGCATAACACTGTTAATGGGATACATACCATTACACATTGCTCAAAACCCAGAGAATATAGGACACCAAGAGCAAACTCTTAACGTAAACTAGGGACTTTGGGTGGTTGTGACATGTCAATGCAGGTTCCTCAATATTAATAAATGTACCATTCTGGTTGGAATGCTGATAATTGGGGAAGCCATACATGTTTGGGGGCAGGAAATATAGGGGAAAATCTCTGTACTTTCTATTCAATTTTGCTGTGAATCTAAAGCTGCCCTTAAAAAGTCTATTAAAAAAATGGGATTATGGTTATATAAGAAATTGTCTCTATAGTTTAAAAAAGTATATAAGAATGAAATATCACAGCATCTATAATTTTTTTAAAAAATGCTTTAGAAGAAAAATGAAGCAAATATAGAAAAATGTTAACAATTGTTAAATCTCAAGGATGGGTATATGGGCCATTCATGCTATATTATTCTCTTTTTTCTTACTGTGTGTTTGCAATGTTTTATTTTCTTTTTATTTTTTTATTGTTAAATTTTTGGGGGTGACGTTGGTTGATAACAATGACGTTGTTTCCAGGTGTGCAATTCTACACGACATTGTCTATGCTTTGCATTAAGTGCTTACCACCCATAATCAGCTCTTTTTATCATCACGTATTTGATGCTTCTTTCCTACTCCCTCTCCCCCCCGCACCCTGAAATGTTTGTATACAAGTGATTTTAAAAGAATTTCCAACCATAGAAGCTATAAGTTTGGGCAGTCTCAAGAGAAATGTTAATGTTCATCCTCTGAAATCTGGGCCTATATGACTCTGAAAGCTGTAAACCTATTGGGTTGTTTTAATCCTAGTATAAGCCTGTGATCGCAGGCATCTGCATACTGGAGACCTGGCAGCTCTGCCGGTACACACGGGGCTTGGCTAAGGCGCTATTCTTTTCTTCATTTATTTTCATCTACAGCTGACATTTAATATTGTTTTATATTAGCCTCAGGTGTACGGCAACAAGTGCTGGCCAAGATGTGGGAAAAAAAAGGGGAACTCGTCCACTGTTGGTGGGATTGAAAATTAGAGCAGCCACTATGGAAAATGGTATAGAGGTTCCTCAAAAAACTGAAAAAGGAACTGTCTTCTGACCCAGCAATTCCACTTCTAGGGATTTATTTGAAGAAAAATATCTAGTTCAAAAGGATATATGCACCCCCATGATCATTGCAGCACTATTTAAATAGCCAAGACATGGAAGCAACTTAAGTGTTCATCAATAAGATGTCTGGATAAAGAAGATGTGGAACATGTATACAATGGAATATCACTCGGCCATAAAAAAGAATGAAATCTTACCATTTGTGACAACACGAATAAACCTAGACGGTATTATGCTAAATGAAATAAGTCAGACAGAAGGGAAAAAACACCATATGATCTCACTTATATGTGGCGAAGGCTCTTAAGTCTGTAGTGAGGAAGTAACCTAGCATTTCCGCTCTCATTTCAAAGGGAGGCATTTGAGTGCAGGATACATTTCATTATTTTCTTTGTGTTCTCTTTGTGACTATAATATAATTGTTTAATTAAATATTTCAGTTCCCACTAACAGGTTATATTATTCGCTTAGCAGCAAATCCCATGTCATTGAAGTAATGTATTAAAGTATACGAATGCATGTTTTCTTGTACTGACATGGCCTCCTTTTTTCTTCAAGGGAAATCTTTTTCCTTTGGGGAATTTTGATTATCTTCTAAATGCAAAGAAAGAGAAAGAGGCAACATTCAGCATCTAGCATCCAAACTGGGATTCTGAAACAAGGCAGGAGTCTTGGAATCCAAGCTTTGTCTTTAGGGGAAGGGTTGTGTAAGTCCCTCGATTTCTACCCTTTAGGAAGAAGGGCAGGCCTGGTAGGCCGGAAGATGACCTTAGCCTTTTAGGTCACAGAGGCCCATTTGATCCAGAAGGGGAAGCCGGCTGTCAGGTACGCTCCTGAGCTAAGGCCCTGTGTCAAATGAATGGAAAGAAACTCAGAGAGCATTCTGCCCCACATCTCATTTGGAACTCTGGGAGGAGATTACCCTGTAAGCTCTCAAAACCAACCTTTCATATGCAGCCACATCAGAGGAAACTCAGGGGCACAGCATAGTCCAGTGGAGGGGTGCTGAGTCCTATCCAATGTGAAAAGCACCCGACCATCTCCATGGTGGTCTTAGGGGGTGACCAAGCTAACTTGAGGGATGTTGGGCTCACCAGGTACCTTGGTGAGAGGTGAGGTGGGCCCAGAGCAGAGGAGATGGGGCAGAAACTCAGAAGGGTCTGAGTTTGAATAACCTCTGTTCACATTCCAAAACTCCCACATTCTCATGACCAGCCTTGGGAACCTTGTCCAGTAGCAAAGGAAGGTGGGCGGGCTCACCTGACTCCCACAGAAAAACATAGCAACCCCCATGCAACCACGCTCACTTTCTAGATGGCTCAGGTACACAATGCTCACACTTCCCAGCATTTCTGGCCTCCTTTGGACCGACACATTTATGTGATTAGGGTCAGGTATGTCCTGCATGTAGGACTAGACTCTAGCTGATTCATGGCTTGCAATATGCTGTCAGAGACAAGAGGTAAAAACATACACACAGATTTTTGGGTTTTCTATACAAACCATTTACTGAAGTGAAAGAGCGCTGGACTAAGGAATCTTAGTCCAGCCTGGGTTTGAAGCTGTCCCTACCCACTAGTGGGCTACCAGCCCGTTCAAATGTCAACAAAGCCATCAACCCTGTGGAGGGTGCAGTCAAAAAAATTACAGTGTAGCTTGCGTGTATCCAAGAGAGACATTCATTATGAGTATGTGCTGAACTGTAAAAAAAAATTTTAAACACTGCAAATAAAAAATACATGATTTTTTTGTTGTTGCCAACATTTTGCAAAGCCTACTACTGAAGATTCCGATTAGTTAACGTTAAAGATATTTTTTGGTTGTATCTTTTTTTGCAATATCCATGTTCCCGTTATTTGGTAAGAATTTATTGTATTCTTTATATTTTTCTATTTCTTTATTTAATAATTTCTAGATTGCTAGTGAAAATAAACTTTAAAATTCTGTATTTTAATATATGTGCAGTGTTTAAAATTTTTCCTGCATTTCAGCACATACCAGTAATGAATGTATCTCTCGGATACACGTGACCCATGCTGTAATTTTTTTGACCACGCCTTCCAAGGGGTCAAAGGCCAACAGAAGCACTTCTTGGACCCTTCACCGTGACCCTCCCACAATAGGATGTGGGCTTCTCACAGTCCTCAGGTCTCCCTGCAGACCCCTCCCATGGCCTCCCTGCATCTCAGCCCTCGCTGCCCAGCCTCACTGTGTACTTGTCTCTCTGACCATCAGCTCCACTGGACTGTGCCTGGAGCTTTTGGAACCTCAGAGAAGCCATGTCCCCAGTTCCCATCCTCTTCTCTGTGACCAACTCTTGCTTCAGAGCTTCCCCCTTGCCTCCTGCTGTGGCCTGGTGACTTGAAGAGAACCACAGGGCTGAGACAGGACAGCATGCGGTGTTGGGCAGCCCATGGAGCGGCAGTTCCATTCCCCAAGGAGACGAATAAACGCTGTCTGTTTCGTCTGCCTGGCAGGGCCGAGGTGAGGATTAAAAGAACAAGTCTACCCAAGTCTGAGGATTGCTGTAAAGCCCAGCACAAATGCTTCTTGTTACTGCCTATTTTTTCTATAATTTAATTGTTAATGTTACACAGTATCTTCAATGACTCTCCAAACAGCCAGCATTGTTATTTGTCTTCTCATCTGGGTACACACACACACACACACACACACACACACACACAAGGTTTAGTGCACTATTTTTCTATCCAGAAACGTTTTGAATAAGGAAGGAGGTCCTCAGATATGTCCCATGAAGCACCCCTGTAAGGAGCATGCTCCGGCCTCCATGATACAAGTATGGGCCTCCCAGACCATGTCTCCACTGTGTCATTAGCTATAGAGCCAGTTCCTGTTGGTTTGGAAACTACTGACATTGACTTTTTACTGGCTTCCATTTTCTGTTGACCTTCCTTCTTTCCTTCCTTCCTTCCTTCTTTCCTTCCTTCCTTCTTTCCTTCTTTACTTCCTTCCTTCCTTCCCTCCTTCCTTCCTTCCCTCCTTCCTTCCTTCCCTCCTTCTTTCCTTCCCTCCTTCCTTCCTTCCCTCCTTCCTTCCTTCCTTCTTTCCTTCCTTCCTTCCCTCCTTCTTTCCTTCCTTCCTTCCTTCCTTCCTTCTTTCCTTCCTTCCTTCTTTCCCTCCTTCTTTCCTTCCTTCTTTCCTTCCTTCCTTCCTTCCCTCCTTCCTTCCTTCCTTCCCTCCTTCCTTCCTTCTTTCCTTCCTTCCTTCCTTCCCTCCCTCCTTCCTTCCTTCCTCCCTTCCTTCCTTCCCTCCCTCCTTCCTTCCTTCCTCCCTTCCTTCCCTCTTCTTTCCTTCCTTCCTTCCTTCCTTCCCTCCCTCCCTCCCTCCCTCCCTCCCTCCTTCCTTCCTTCCTTCCTTCCTTCCTTCCTTCCTTCCTTCCCTCCTTCCTTCCTTCCTTCCAGCCTCCCTGGCTTCCCACGCCTTCCAAGCTTTTGTGACGTCCAAACTTCTGGCACGCAGTGCTGCTGATAGGCCTTTTGTACACCATGCTGCCATATTCTACTTTTAGAAGTAAACACCCACACGTCATTTTAAAGAACTTCTAGAATCCTCTTGGGAACAGATTCTGTTTAGACGTTGAACAGAAATTTCCCAGTTTTTCCTCCTTCCCCACCTAATAGTGAAACATCTGCTCCATGTTTGAGGGTCAATAAAACTATCAAAGGCAAATGGAGGCCGACCTTGGACCTTTTACCATTTTCTTCACCACAGAACATGGGCTCAGAGATTCTGAACCGATCACACTTCTGGCAGCACCATCAAAAATACTGTCAAACTAAAATCACCTTGGGAGAGCCAAAGTAGGGGCAGAGACCCTGGAGAACTACTATGAAAGCACTGAAGGTTAAGGGGGCACGTTTTAACACCCCAACAAGCCCCTCCCTGATTAACTCTGAGCCAAATGATTCATGGCTGTGCTGGATTTCCAGCTAAACTAGTTTCCCCATACAACCAATGGGAATGGTCCCAGGAAGGCCTAGAGGGAGGGGGAGAGAGAGAAAGGGAGAGAAGGGAGAGGTGCCTAGAACAGTCTCCATAGTTGTACATCAGTAGTTGTGACATAGTTTCTTTCCACACAGTTGGAGGTAGGGCCGTGCGAGGTGGGAACGGAACTGGGGGCCTCCCACATGGGAGGCGAGAACCTTCACCACTGAGCCATCCCATCGGTGACCAGCTGCCTTGCAATTCAGCATATGGGGTTGCATGGGCCCAGGCAGGGAATCAAACCCCAGACCTCACAGTTTTGAGGCAGGTGCTCAACCACGGAGCTATCCCAGCATCCCCTATAGTCCCTAACATTTGATCATCCTCTTGCCCCTGATTAATTATAACATTCGATTCAATGGGGCAAAATCTGTCATTTAGTTCAACTCAAAATTCCCATTCGTAAAACACTGACAATCACAAATCTTCACCTCCCTCCTTCCAAAACATGAGATTTTGGGATTTTTATTAATTCTCACGCATGGAGAAAGCTCAGGCATAAGATTTTCAATGTCTACATCCATTCTCCCATAAAAATGTATAAAAGTCCCATTTTATGGTTGAACAACTGAGGTTTGAAGAGTTTGAGGGGATCCCCCATGGTGCTACTGTTGGTAGATGACAGAGCTAGTTCTCAGCCCCAATGTCTAAATCTCCCACATTTTCTTTTCTTTCTTTCTTTCTTTCTTTTTTTTTTTAAGATTTATTTTTATTGTTTTTGACAGAGAGAGAGAGAGAGAGATACAGAGACAGAGAGAAGGGGAGGGCCCAGAACAGTCTCCATAGTTGCACATCATCAGTTTTTCCACATAGTTTCATTCCACAGGTGGACGCGGGGCTGCACAGGGCAGGAACTGGGCCGGGGTCTCACCCCGGTGAGAACCGAACTGGAGTCACTCCCCAGTTCAGCATATGGGTCCACACGGGCTGGGGTCGGGATTTGATCCTTGGTCCCCAGGGCTGCAAAGTGAGCACTTTACCCACTGAGCCATCCCAGCTTCCCCGATTTTCTTTTCATTCAACAGGTTCTTAAACTACAGTCTTCTGTCTGGCTTCAGGAAATTGCCGGGGGAAAAATCATATTACTTGCATTTTTCTAGAAAGAAGGTCCATAGCTATCATGAGATTGTCAAAGAAACTCAAGGCTCAAAATGAAGAACACACTACCTGTTTTGTCCGGCACAGAGCAGGCATTCAACATTTGTGTGCTGAATTGAACTGAGGATAAGCGAGTGGGAGGGGGTGGGGAGTCTCAAAGGGATAACCCTCCACTTACCCAGAAGAACACCCCGTGGGGAATGACCCCATGATGCAACAGCTGATTCAGAGAACACATGCAGAAGTTGGGAGCAGGCCAGGAATTTTTTATGATAGATGTATAGCCCAGAACTCAAGACCAACATATATCTAAAGAAGTCTATGGAGAGGAACTTGTAAAAAGGAGAAGAATTCCTTCCCCTCCCCTGGACTTGGAATATGATGGCCAGTTTAGGGGCTCCGGGGTCTTCTCTGGATGACTAGACCCCCTAGGACTTTTCTAGAAGCAAAGGAATGAAACTTTTTGAGATTACCTTTATCTGCTGGCCCAACACTCTTAAAATGGGACCGAGGGGAGGGTTGAGCTGCCCCACCTTCTACAGAGAAGCTAAATGAATACGAGGCTTTGGCAAATGCTGAAACGAATTATGGAGATCAAGGGCATAGCATCATCGTCAAACCAGTTGTCTTGGCAACTGGACCAGCTCTGGATACACTCATTTGGGTAAAGAATGAGACACACATCACGATTTGGCGTCTGTTCAGAGACATGGAGTACAATCGGAACATTTTTATCCTAACAACAAAACAGCATACCCCCTCTTGGCTAAAAGGACACATGCCATTAGAATGTGTAAAATCGGGTTAACTTGGGCAGTAAGAAACAAGCAGAACAGCCCCAGTCAGCCTTCTGGTTGGGATGTTTTTGGTCTTTGTGTTGAACAGGATGTACTTAAAGGAGAGATTTCCGTGGCCACTGAAACACAGAGAAACTTGGTGCCCAGTAAAGAATGAGGGGAAACCAGAGCGTGCATGTGTGTCCCGTGGTGAACAACGGGGCCGGAAGCATCCACCTGGCACAGAGTCAAAACAAACAACTGCCGGGGTTCCAAATCTCCTGGGATGTCAACTCTTTAGCCAGACTTTGTTAGATAACAGACGTAAAGGAGGGCTGGCTAGGAATGAGCTCTGTGAGGGAAAGTTGGGAACAAGAATCTTTAGCAGCCAAATGAGAAAGAAAGAGAGAGAGAGAGAGAGAAATGGGGAGAAGCCCAGATTCTGTTGTTGGAAATGTTCTAAGTTTAAAATTCAGCCCACAATCCATTTCAGTCCATTTCGGTCCCTTTCAGCCACTTCCTGGCACTAGACTCAGGCCATGGCAGCTCCTTAGGAACCCCGAGTATAATAGCAGAGGAAAAAAAAATATATATATATACATATATTTCACAGTCGAACGATTCTTAATCAAGTTACAGTGAGGAGGCGAGGTCCAAGCAGCAGTGCCGGCATGATTTTAATTCACCCAGTGGAAAATTATTGATGCATACTTCATAGAATTAGGGTCAAGCATGGATTTGGCATCTTTAAGGCAAAGGCCCTAAACACAAAGCCAATTCAGCTGGCGTGATTTCTAGCCTTGAGAACAGCAAAGCTGGCAACCATTAACCAGGCCAGAGGAGACAGTGGAGAGACCATTGTTTGGCCACCGTGCGCACAAACCAGGGCAAGGAATTGTGGCTCTCCAGCCATTAGCAGTGGAAGGGGGTGGCGGGAATGGAGTGCAGTGTTGTGGGTAGTGGCTCGTGTCTGGAATGTCTCAGGAAGCTTTGTAAATGCTCATTGTGCAATAGGCCAGGCAAGTCAGTGGTGGTTGTTTTTCAAGCACTACGCATGCCTGGAACTGGGCCTCCTTGGACGCTCACCCGGTGTCCTCAGCACAATCTCTGGGCTAAGACATTGAAACTAGAGAAAAGAAGTAAGGCTACATTATTATCTCTACAGCTGGTGAGCAGAAACTAGACTTAGAATAAGCCATGATGCTTAGCACCGTTGCCTCTGTTCTGAATCAGAAAATATTGTTCCGAGCTTTAAAACTGTCAAGTTGTATTCAAGAAAGGGTGGCAATGAAGCCCCCAAAGCAGCCTCATGGCCTTGGCCGACCATAAGCCTCCAGCGAGCCTGGCTCCCAGTGTGTGGAAGTCTGGGGTTCAAGCGTGGTGACACCCGGGCTCACCGATGGATGCCATGCAGCGGGGCTAAAAGGCCCACACGACGTCCGTCATTGCGTTGGCTTTGCTTTCCCCTTAGGCTTCTCCCAGTGGACACCTTGGGCACAAGACCTGCAGGTTTGTGTCCAGGCGCATTCCAAGGGGAGCTCTGGGAGGCAAAGTACCCGAGTTCATCACCTACGGCAGAACACGGAAGTGAGTGGATGGGAATGGGACATCACATAGACAGATGACATCATGTAAGAGAGACCCAAATAGCAGTGGCTGAAACAAGATGGAAGTTCCTTGTGTCTCCTGTGCCAACCTGGACATAAGCAGCCCAGGGCGTTATGATGGCTCCTGATGGAGATGCCCATTCTCCTTCAATCTTGTTCTCTACTATCCTGAGCGTGTGGCCTTCACCCAAAGGGCCCGAGATGACTCACCGCCATGTGCATATTCCAGCAGCAAAGACGAGGAGGGGCCCTTCTATCCAGTGAGAGAAGAGTCTGCATGGGCCGCCTTCCACTCACATCCCATTGATCAGGAGCTAGTCATGTGACCACACCTAACTGCAAGGGAGACTGGGAAATGTCCTCTTTGCTTTCCGGGTAGCCGTGCACCTAGCTAAGGCGTTTGTTTCTGTGGGAGCAGGAGGGAGGCAGTGTGAAGGAGTAGGGAGCGACAGCAGCCACATCGTTAGCTCCCTTTTAGGGGTCTCCCCCCACACACTCCCTCAGCAGTCGCTCCTCCGCTTCCTCTCTCTGACCCCCAGCACTTCCTTGCTGGTGCCGCACAGCCGCCCCTCCAGACTTCCTCTTTGTCCTACCTTCTTTCATCCGGATTCCATGGCCCCCCTCAGAACTCTCTTCTTGTCCTCCCCTTTTCAAATTCTCTTCTTCCCTCAAATGAGAAAAACCTAAAAATATGGAAAGAATGGGGGATGCTGGGATAGCTCAGTGGTTGAGCACTTGCCTTGCAATCACAAGGTCCAGGGTCCGATGCTCGGTCCCGGCCCATGCAAACCCATATGCTGAGCTGCAGTGCAACTGGTAACCGCAGTGCTGAAGGTTCCCGCCTCCTATGCAGGAGGCCCCTGGTTCAGTTCCTGCCCTGCACAGCCCCACATCCACCTGTGTGGAATGAAACCACCTCACAACTAATGACGTGCAACTATGGAGACTGCTCTGGGCCCTCCCCCTTCTCACTCTCTCTCACTCTCTCTCCTTCTCTAAAACAATAAAATAAATCTAAAAAGAAAATAAGGAAAGAAAAAGTTGCATCTTGCATGAACATCTGGCAAACAGTTTTTCCTGGATGTAACGCCTTGTATTATGTTGACTACTTTCAACAATTGCCTCCCTAAATACAGTGGAGGCCTGCTGTAAATAGGAAGTGACTCCACCAATTTTTGTACTCTATGTACTCAAACACACTAAATAAATCACTTTAAACACACAAATCAAGATTCACTTTGTGCTGCATCACAGTGCCTTGGATATAAACACACGGAGAGATTGAATGTGCGCATGGACCATGGCCAGACCGTATGTGGCCATCGGGTTCTCACATAAGAAGCCCAGGGAGCCATGCCACAGCTCTGCAGCAGGTAGCCCAGAACAGAGTCAGGACTTGGTCAATAACAGCCAGCTCCCCCATTTTTTGGCCACCCCCTCGTCCACCCCTCTGCCCCCTCAAACTGCTTCCAATTCAATGCCAAACAGAGAAAGCCAAATATTAAATGTGCAGCCCTAACGCAGCACGTAGGATGCCCCACTTCTAGTTACGCACCTCCAGCTCCCTCCTGCCCACAGGCTCCAATCACCGCACATGTGAGCGCCCCCTTCCCCGCTCTACAGCTTTCCCACGCCTCTGCCGGCCTCGGAGTCTCTGCGGAAGGTACGCCATGCTGCGGGCGCCCGTGCCACCACCACAAGCTCTGAATAAGGAGCCCCCACCTGTTCTCATTTGGGCGGTCTCCGTTTATTGTCACACTTGCAAAACGCTCTCACTGAGCTGAATGTTTAAGATCGGTGCTCTTTATGTACTGTTTTCGGTATATAGCACAGCTTGCCCATCAAACATTTTAAAACTGGGGGAGGCCAGGATAGCTCAGCGGTTGAGCCCTTGCTTCACAATCGCAAGGTCCAGGGTTCAATTCCCAGCCTCAGCCCGTGCAACCCCATATGCTGACCTGTGGCCCAACTGGTAACCACTGGGATGGCTCATCAGTGAAGGTTCCCACCTCCCATGGGTGAGGCCCCAGGTTCAATTCCTGCCCCATGCCACCACCCACATCCACCCGTGTGGAATGAAACCACGTCACAACTAATGATGTACAACTATGGAGACTGCTCCGGGCTTTCTCTGTCTCTTTCTTACACCTTCTTTCAAACAATAAAATAAAAATCTTAAAAAAAAAATTTAACCTTAACTTTGCTCAACCTTCTGAATAAAGAAAAAATGTACAGTATTAGGGCAAATGAAAGAAGAGCAAAGACCACGGTCAAATAAGGGAAGTGCCACTCGTTTCAATGGGCAATATAAGAGCCAAGCTCTTCACACTGCTGGTTCAGTTCAAATGCCACAGGCAGACTTAGAAACAGCCCCGTCATTTTATCAAAAGGCCATGATCACAGTGCTGAAAAGGAAGGTGGAGAGAAAACATCCAGAGAGGCTGCGTGTCCCGAGCTTCTGGGGCCCTTTCCCCACTCCCTGGCGTCTGCGTGGGGGTTGGGGGAATGAGACCAAGGCACTGCTGACTCTCAGTGTGAACACTTCACTAACAAGCCCATCACGTACCGTACATTTTCCTTCATGCCTCTACCCTAGTGACATGCTTCTCTGCAGTGGCCCATTTCCTCTTAATGTGTTACTTGCCCAGGGACCTCCCTGAGACCGGCTGGTGATGTCATCTTTCATCTGGTGCTCAGGAGCTCTCAGACCACCACAGAGAATGTTCTCCAGTTCTCTCTCATGCAGCGGCGAAACAAGTTATGCAAATTAAACCCAGACAATTAGAGAGCAAAGAACTCACCGGCCAACAAACTGACATTTGTTTTCTTTCTATTTTGAAGAATTGAATTCAGTGTAGTTCTAGGAACAAAACGAAATTTCCCCCCGGTGTTTTCGCTGAGTTTTGACATAAGTTTTGAGGCATTAACTAGTCAAGGAAATCAAATATAAGAAGTTAGAGTGAGGTTTAAGATTAAGGTGCAGGGGAAGCCAGGATGGCTTAGCAGATTGAACGCTCGCCTTGCAGCCCCAGGGTCCAAGGATCAAATCCTGGCCCCAGCCCGTGCAGAACCACACCCCCATTCAGTTCTCGCTGGGGTGAACTTTCCATATGGGAGGCCCTGGGTTTGGCCCCCAGCTCATGGGGGTGAGCTTCCCATGCCGGAGGCCCCCGCCCAGTTCCCACCTGCACTGCCCCCACCCACCTGTGTGGAATGAAACTACGGTATGTTGAAAACTGATGATGTACAACTATGGAGACTGCTCTGGGCCTTCTCCCCTTCTCTCTGTCTCTCCCTGTCTCTGTCTCTTTCTCTGTCAAAAAAATCTTTAAAAAAATAAAAAGATTAGGGTCAAGAGGCATCGCTAAAAGTTGCAGAATAAGCAATGCTGTTCGTGGCAATAGCACAAGGCTGTTCTTCCAATTTCAAAGCTAAGTTTCCAGTGTGAAGGAGAAGCCCTTTGGTTTCCACTCCAGCGACAGTAAGGTCTCCCAGAATTAAACATGTATCAGTGACGTGCCACGGAGTGAAAGATCCCTGGGCCTCTGTGGACCTACCCTCATGGTTCTTGCGGGGGCCGTAAAGAAATGAGGAAGGAGGGGACAGGTAGCTACTGACAGACGGTGGGTAGGAGAGGCAACTCCATGATGCTAATTGGTTGCAAAGTGGAAGACAGGACATTAAATATGAATGCCATAGATGAACTAATCATACCCAAGTCAGCACGCTTTTCTCACCTTCCAGGCATTACCTGTTAGGTGTCACTAAGCCCTTCCGGGCTTTCTTAATCCCCGGCAGCTCTGGGAAGGAGTTCTAATACCTCTCCCATTTAAAAACACAGATGTTCTTATGTTGGCACCAAATGTGGCATCAGTGTCACCCCCACCATCACCTCTTCACTGACAAGATCTCGGCATGCTCCCCACACCACCCCTGCTGGGACGCTCTTACTCGATTACCATGGAGACCCTTCCCCCTTCTCCCCATCAGCCACAAATGGTGCTTCCTTCCCATGTCTCGTGCCCTCCACTGGCCAGGCCTTGTGTGGCTCAGCTGGACTCTTGTCCTGGGTCCTGCCGGTGGCTTTGTGCCCCTCCTTTTCTCTCCTGCTGCTGACCAGCGGCTCCTCATTGCCTTCCAGACACAGCCACATTCGGCAGCCTGACGTTCCAGTTCCCCTCCATCCAGCCTAACCCTCAACCTCACTTTCCTGACCACCCGGCAGGCACCCTCTCCTCCAGCCTGACACTTTCTGGCCACTGTTGATTTGTGGCCAAGCCATTTTTGAGAATGGGCTACCACATACAAATCCCACGTGGGATGTGGAAAGCGAACATCAATCCCACCCAAGCAAGGTAAAATGACAGTCTACAAAGTCATGTCTTCTTGAGCTCATCAGAGAGCCAAGGTCACAGGAAGCCCAGGTGAACTAAACTCCAAAAACGGCAACCCCCTTCAAGGAGCTATGGGATGCATAACTGTCACCTTTGGCAGACCATGAATGAAGACGTTGTTGGGGGCTTCTGTAAAACACAGCATAAAAATAGAAAGCTGTGTGGAACACACTAGAGAGCTAAGTGAACTACTGGAGAATAAACACCTGCATAATTGCCACCCAGGTCAACAGGTCACAGTGTTCCCTCCCGGCTAAAAAGAGCCACTCTGGGGATGCTGGGTAGCTCATAGGTTGAATGCTTGCCTCCCAATTGCAAGGTCAGGGGTACGATTCCCAGCCCCAGCACGTGCCACCCCATATGCTAAACTGCAGTGCAGCTGGCAGCCACTGGGGTGGCTCCGTGGCAAAGGCTCTTGCTTCCCCTGTGGGAGGCCCCCCCGTTCGGTTCCCACTCTGTGGGGCCCCCACATTCGCCTGCGTGGCATGAAACCGTGTCACAACTAATGATATATGGGGATGGATCTGGGCCCTCCCTCTTCTCTCTCTCTCTCCCTCTCCTCTCAAACAATAAAATAAAATAAAATAAAATAAAATAAATATAAACTAAATAAAGAAAAGCAGCTCTGGTCTTGCATGGGAAAGACTCCCTTCCTTTCTTTTCATCCTTTTACCCCAAAATTGCTACAGTTCAGTTTACCTTTTTTTAAGGCTTTATAAAACAGAATCCGACAGTGCATCTTTTTCACAGCTGGCTTCTTTCACTCAACTCTGTGTGTGCAATTCTACCATATTGCATATACCTAAAAAGTAGTCCCATGCATCTATGCTCCTGACTCCACCCACCTCAAATGTCTGTCCCCCCCTAACCATCCAGTCCCCACATCCACCTGCCAAATTATCAGCCATCCTTGGAATTCAGTACAAATGTCCCTTCCTCCTCCTCCAACAAGCCCTCCATATAATCCCGTTATACCTGCACGTAACTCCTCCCACATTTTGAACTTCTCTCCTAGTACTTTGCACCTACATTGCTCTGCACAATGATTACTTGTGCTGCAATTTCAGCATGTTGTGGAGTGTGTCCTCAAAGCCGAAACAGCAGGACTATTTCATTTATGTGGGACCCTGCAGAGGGGTTAGCACTCAGCCAGACCCATGGTAGCGGTCCAATGCATTGCTCGCAGGACTCAACTCCCTATTCAGACTGTTGCCATTGTATCTCTTTCTCCAAGAAGTGCCCTGTAGCACATCGTCTGGCTCTGGGGTCTGCCTCAGTCATTGGATTTCAGGTACACAGTTCTCTTCCTGGCTCTTTAGGAATAAACAAGTTGGCATGGCATTTCCATTCGGATGAAGACAGCGTCATCTCTGACATTGCACACTGAGACATGGAAATGAGCGCCGATCTTGCTGCATCTTTGATGACCCATGGCAGAAAAATCTCAGAAAACCTGCCTCTTTGTCCTGAAAAAGGCCGTATTAATAGCTATGGAGGGGAAATCTGAGAGGCGTAGAAGCTGAACGGGAGCTTAAAGCTCCTGGTCCCAGAACAATAGCCATGAGGATGGAGGTGTTTGCTGGAGGCTGGGCAGGGGCCTCCAGGGGCCGTTGCCCGGTAAGAAGGCTCTGCTTGGGATTCAAGCCCTTTAATCTCTGTTATTATTTACACTTTGTGGCGTCTGGGAGCTGAAGACACCTGTAAGCCAGGAAGAGGAGGAGCAAGTATCTCCCTCAAAAAGACAAGCCAAACGGAAGAACGGTTGTTACTATTACCCGACTATTAACAGCGGTTATTGTTGGAGGTGGGCTTCAGGCGGGGAACGGAAGGGAGGGTCTTTCTGTATTGGACCTCTCTGAAGAGTCTGACACTTTTTATAACAATGAAATATTTGATAAAGGAAACACAGGAACAAAGTACAGGTATGATATTGGTTTGTTGGCAAGCGTGACGACATTCACCCCCGGGCCCTCCCACCTCCCATGTTCACTGTCATGTACCAACCATGCCAGACCCCTGGTAACTTCATCCTGTCTTGCTGCCTGTCTTCTCCCATCCCGCCCTCTCTGTGGGGCCCTGTGAGAAACCCTTGGCTTACCCGGCCTGGGGGAGTGCTCTCCTCTTATCTTTTTCCATCAGCTCAGGGCCTGCCTCCACGGGCTGTCATATTTGATAATGACGTCACGATACAATGTTCAGGCCTGGATTCCCTGCACCATGGAAGAGGCTTTTAGAGTGACATGCCTGTTCCACCATTTAATCTACTGATCCCACTCCTTGGAATTTAGTCCCAAGAAGTCACCCAAAGAGAGTGGAGGGGATGGTGCTGGTGTCCCACCCAGACCCCCTGCACAACACCAGGGTGCCCTCCCCATGCCTGCTGGGTGTTGGCAGCAAACAGCTCACAGCTGACCCCTTCCCTGGTGCTGGCTGGCTGACCAAGTGACACTGTCTACCACCCAGTGCAGCTCTCAGCTCGTGCCTCAAGGGGGACCAGCTCTGTGACACAATTCGCAGCCAGAGCTCCCGTGAGATCGCCGGAGCCTACTCCAGCTGAGACCCCGTGTGCTCAGCCCCTTCCGCTGCCCCTCCTGTATCCCTCATTCCTGACCTCCTCAGACCCCCCGCCCCCCAAAATCACACGCACCCGAATCTCAGCGTAGTTTCTCTCTGATTTTATGACGGTGTCATAAACCTTTCTCATGATGGTAACTTTTCCGTTTGTCACACAGTCATAAAATCGGGAGAAACTAAGCAGATGCTGATAAGAGGGCTCACCCTGAGGTGGTGGAGCTGGGGTGGGAGACTGGCTTTTTGCCATAAACTTTTTTGTTCTCTTTAATCCATGACCACGTGCTTCCATTACTATGACTGAGATATTTGACATTTAAAAATAAATATCTATCCTGGCTCCAAATAAAGTGACGGTCCTGCATGTAATTAGTGGTCATCTGGATTTCGTTCGGGGAAATCAGTCCAGAAAACTCAAAAGTTTTGTTGGGCCTAGGACAAACATCTCTACCCCGGGTGAATTCTCCTCTCTAGCTGTAGGTAGATAAAAAGGTTTATATTATTTTCTGCCAAAGTGGAAAAAAAATAGGGACCCGACTATTTTGTTACTAGAGGATACTGAGGTTATTGTAAAACCACTCAATGCCAAGAGCTCATGAAGTCAACAACAAGGAAGGAGGACTCAAGGAGCCGGAGAGTCAGCCAAGCAGAAGCTCTGAAAGGCTGGCCCTAGGGGGCTGACCCCAAACGAAAGCGCCTGCCACCTCTGAGTGGGGGAAGCACTATTTGGGAGAAAGGCAAGGTCCCTACCGTGAGGTGGGACCAGAGGCCCAAGCTCGGCCATGGGACTGCGGTGGCCCACAAGGCCAGTTCATAAGGTGTTCGCACAAGCCCCTCGGTGTCGATGACTGTGAGGGGAGTTGGGGACACAGTGGAGACTGAAGGAAAGAAGTCAAGTGTATCAGTCCAGGACCTTTGATTGTAAGAACAAAAAGAGAGTGTGTCTAACAGCATCAAAACTGGGTGTCTTGAAAGGACAAGGAGCTACAGAATTACAAGAAGGTTGTAGAACCGGATTGAAAACAGGTAGGAAAGAAGGCAGCTCAGGGCAGAGGGGCTAAGAGAAAGAAACTACAGGAAGGGTCTAGTAACCAAAGACTGTGGTCAAGGCTCAGAGGATAATCCCCCCCTACACACACACACCTTTAGCCATTTCCTCCATCTGGTTATTCCAGAAGAAAGGGTTGCAGTGGCGGAGCACAGCTCACTGCCCCTGGCTGTGTGTAGCTGAGCACACAGTAGGGATCAGCCTCTCACATTTGTGGGCAATGGGCACCACGAGACATAAGGTCCTAACACCCCATCTCCTATGGAGGTTCCCGGGAGACAGCCGAGGTGCTCCTAAGTGGGTGACTGGCCCCTGAGCTGGCGGTGAGGACAGGGGCGGGCCCGCCTGGCGGCTGTGGGAGCTGTGTGGGCGGGCACGCAGGCGGGCGGCACCGGGCCCAGCGGGAGTGCCTGCAGGCGTGCACTGTGGTGCTGGGCCAGCATGCCATGGCGGTGACTGTGCTGTGGGGGCTGGGAGGAACCAGGAGCGGCGTCCCATTGTGGCAGCACCCCGTTATGAGTGCCCTTGTTTGGGGTGCTGACACGGGACGTGGACTTGGTGTGTGGGCGTGCCTGTGCCAGTCCCTTCCTTACGGAGCTCATTTCCCCCCACAAGGTCATAGTGCACACAACACAGCACGGCCGCCCAGCGGGTGGGGGAGGGGTCCCGGGGCCTGTGCCCACATCCTGCCTATGCTCAGTAGCTCACAGTGTGTGCAGCTATTGGCGCTGCATACCTGGAGCCACGTACACAGGGGCAAGTGGCTTATGCCTCAGCTTCCTGGTCTGTTTAATACGAAGAACAATAGCATCAGCTCCATGCATTGTTGTGAGGATCACATGAATGAATGGCTCCGAGGGTTTGGGATGGGGCCTGGCTCAGGAGGGCTGTGGGTCTGCAGGAGAAGCGTCATGAACAAGTCGGTTTCTGGACCTGGCCCAGGTCTCTGACTCCCAGATCAGCTTCTGACCCAGCAGCAATGTGAGGGTGATGTTCACACACTCCAGTGAGCTTCTTGCGGGCACCCTCACACCTTCAGAACACAGATGTCTCAAGAGGACATCTGTCAGGTGCCCCGTCTGAGTCAATGGCATGTTGGGCACATTCTCATTAACTACAGCAGAGCGAGGATGCATCAATGTTTCTGTACCTCATTCCACAACTGCAAACAGCTAAGGAAGCCGAGCAGAGTTCCCTGGGTACTGATCAGGGTTCGCAGAATATTCCTGCACGCGTAGCCTCTGAACTTCTGCCTGCTTTGGTGATAAGAACAATGGGCAATGGGCCAATCAGGGGGACAGACCTGACCTGACTTTCCTGGTGGCAACACTTGAGTCTTCTCCATCCACACAGTGTGAGTGAGGAGGGTCTCGGGAGTGTGACTTCCACATTGGGGGCCCTCCTGTCTTACAGACACATCCTAGGTCTGCATAAGAAGCCCTAGAATCTTCTGGAGATGAAATGAAATTCATTCCCACTGCATTGGATGCCCAGATGTGTTCGCTTATGGATCCTTTAGGGAAGCTGGTCTTTTAGGCTGAGGTGAGAGGCCATAAGGACTGAGGTGAAACATTAGTCATCCTGAATAACTCTCCACTCAGCTTTGGATCAAAGCAAGACCCAGGCCAAAGGAGACAAGTGCTCTGGTGTGACAGCAGCCTCGTGGCTTGCCTGTCGCGATAGTCTAACTGGTCTCTAGCACTGTTATACCCCATTTTGACCCATCCTCAAGTGGCTACAGGGAGGGCTACGTGAAATACGATGATCTCATTGGCTTGCTTCAAATCCTCTTGTGATTTCTGCAACCCAGAATAGCACTGTTCAATAGAACTTTCTGTGATGATGGAAACTCTCTTATCTGTGATAGCCCCTGACCACACATGGCTGTTGAGCACTTGAAATGTGGGTAGTGTGTCTGAGGAACTGAAGTTTTACCTATCTTTATTTCCATTCACTGAGATTGAAACTGCCCCCTATGGCCAGTGGCTATGATTAGACAATGCAGATCTAGCCAATGAAATCTAAAGTCCAGGCATGTTCCAGCCCTTTTTGAGCAACCTTAATTTTTTTTTTTTTTGCCAGAATTCATTCAAACTGGGAATTCCAACTATAGCTAATAACTTCGTAAACCTTGTGCCCATGTCACACCTCCATGCATTGGCATCTGCTGTTCTCACTGCCTGGAATGTTCTCGTCTCCTGCCCAAACACGCCTGCAAGCTGCCTGTCAGCCAAACAACCCGCCTTCAAGACACAAGTGCAGTGTTACCTCTACTATCAAGCTTTATAACCACTCCCCGCCCACCTCACGCAGAACAAACCACCTGTTCCTGTAGGCACCCAGCACCAAAATGCCAAGAGGCCCTTCCGACAGTTCAGGGGCTGATATTTTTACGTGCTCCCCTCTGCGAGTAAAGGCGGACTCCTGGAGAGAAGGTTCTGTGTTGTATTCCCCCTGGGGCCCCCATGCCTCAGACAGGGTTTGGCTCATATCAAGCAGTCATTCGGTGATGGCCACACAAATAACACTGTAGTGGACATTTGTCATAGTTCAGGTCTTGTACCCAACTTCCTGTCTTTGGGACTTGTCTTTGTGCATGGCCTTGGGAGTTAGAAAAACCAAAAGGGCGGGTCCCCCTCTCATTGCCCAGGCCAGTCCTTCTGGAAACTGATGACAGAGGGAAGCAATGATGACAGGGAGGTCCCACTCATCACAGCAGCAGCACACCCGCCGTACCTTTTCTGTGTCCCACGCTGTCAGATGGGCTCTTCAGCCTCCTGTCCCACACGTGAGCCATGGTGGCCTTCCAGAAATGCCCCTGAGAGACTAAGTGTCGCTCTCTACCAAGTGACACTTAGTCATAGTCACGCCAATAAGCTTCTAGATCTACAGAGTTCTGAAGGAGGAAAGGGCGTGTCCTTGAAAAGACTCATTGTGACAAAGCTGAGCTGTCACAATGCACAAAGCTGAGGCTGAAGCCAGAGCCCCAGGCAGCAAAAGGGGGCCCACCTGGCACTTGAGGGAGGTACAACTGACAGTGATAGGAGTGTGCCCTGTACCAGGAGAGCAGAGCATCACCTGCTCCAACCAGAGAGCCTAGGTACCTGGGGAACTACCTGGTGGGCCATCCCATGGGCAGAGGGAGGGAGGGAGGTGACCTGGAGACTCCCAGTGATTCTGAAGAGTTGTTCTGATAGGCACTGGGAACTGAAGGTCGTGGTGGAGTTAAGGGGTGCCATTGGCAAGCAATGTGGGTTGGGACAGCCCTTCAGATACACTGTGCACTGAGAGCGTCACCCATCCGTTCAATAGAGTTGATAAAGGACCTCTTCTTTTGCACAAGGGACCATGGCAGCTAGCACTCTTTCCTGCCCCAGGGTCTGTGCCAAGGCTGCGTCCTCTGCTCGGATTTCTCTTTGTGCCTAATCTGAACAACCCCTCCCCATCACGTCCCTATGGAAACGCTCCTGGACACCAGATGGGGTCTCCTGGCCCCGGGTACCACGCCTGACAGCTTTAATTGTGCAGCTATTAAGTTATTGGTAGGGTTAGTTAGAGAAAGACTCTCCTTGCTGGGTGGCAGGCTCCGGGAGAGAGCAATACCTGTCCTGTTCACAGACACATCCCCAGCCTGGCAGGATCTGACAGTCAAGCAATCGAGGAAGGACTGAGCGAAGGAGGGGTGGTGAGGAGGCAGGAAGGGCGGCACACCCCCCTGGCCCTCTGCAGGACCACAGGATGATATTTGTCCCCAATTATGTTCTTTGCTCTTCGAAGAGGAAAGAACAAGTGACCTCTCCAGGCCATGCACTGGGGCTCTGGGACCCGAAACCCTTGCCAAGCTCTAGCAGGTATCACTGCTGGCTTCACTGTCCCCCGAAACCCTGCACCTGAACCTCTGCTAAACTCCCTACTGCCATGGCGATACTGTGTCCCCTGGAAAGTCCTACGTTGAACTCCTAACGCTTGATGTGATGGTATTACTAATAGTAGGTGAGAACTTCGGGGGCTGCTTAGGTCACACACGGGCCCTCACTCATGGGGTTAGGGCTCTAATATCAAGCAGGCTCCAGAGAGACCCCAGCCCCTCCCACCAGGTGAGGACATGTGAGAAGTGACCTGGGAGAGGTCCCTCAGCTGACCACGCTGGCACCCTGATCTCAGACTTCCAGCCTCCAGAGCTGTGAGCAATATGTTTCTGCTGTTTAGAAGCTGCCCGGCCTGGGGCAGTTTGTAGCAGCCTGAAAGTGTTAAGGTAACTATCATATCACACTCGAGACTACAACGAAAGTTGTAGCTATCTACTGCTTTATTCTGCAGCTCCAACAATACAAATGCAATTACTTTCTTATGCATATTTTGCACATTCCACTTGGAGAGAATGGAGACATAAAAACTGAGCACCACATCTACCGAGTGTCTACCTGGATGAGATCCTAGACCAGAAAAAGAACGTTAGTGCAAAAACTGGGGAAATCTGAGTAGACTCTGTAGTAGTTTAGCTCGTAGTATTGAAATTCCTCCAGATTGACGAGTGTTCCATCGTTATACAAGATGTTAACAATGTGGAAGCTGGGAGAATCATATATAGGAACTCTATTGTCCTTGCATCTTTTATGTAAATCAAAATTATTCCAAAATAAAAAGTTTATGTAAGGAAGAATTCAGATGTCAGGATAGCTCAACGGTTGAGTGCTTGCCTTGCAATCACGAGGTCCAGGGTTCGATTCCTGGTCCTAGTTTTGTGCAAACCCCATATGCTGAACTGCGGTACAACTGGTAATGGCCAGGATGGCTCAGCGGTGAAGGTTCTCACCTCTCATGAGGGAGGCCCCCAGTTTGGTTCCTGTCCTGCGTGGCCCCACATCCACCTGTGTGGAGTGAAACCATGTCACAGCTAATGATGTACAACTATGGAGACTGCTCTGGGCCCTCCCCCTTATCTATCTATCTATCTATCTATCTATCTATCTATCTATCTACTCTCAAAACAATAAAATAAAAATAAAGAATTTATTCAGTTTCTTCTTTAAAGTACTGCAAAATATAAAGTTCTAGGTGGAGAGGTGATGAGTGACTTTCATTGACTTTGTTATACCTTCTCTATTTTTCATAGTAGCATACATTGCTTCTCTACCGGTAATTATAAAAAAAAAGTTTTCATTAAAAATAATTACGTAGCTTGGCTTAGAAAATAATTCAAGTGTATATGATAAGTTTTGTTTTCAATTGAAAAGACAGTGATGCCACTACAATTAAATTGTAAAAGACATACTTATAATAACCCATAATCCTACTACGGCAGCAGAACTGCATTCTCCGTTTTGTGTGTAACCATTCACGTGTGAAGTAATTCTACGAAGCTGCAACCAGAGCTGGGCTGTCCATTTCTAATGCAGGTGCCTGCTTCTATTTCCTTCAGATGCAATTAAAGCAGATTGGACCGTAACCTCCAAATGACAAGGGCTCAAAACCTGCAGCTGCCAATATAGATCTTGTAGAGGTTCTGAATGTGTCCTCTTGGCCCCTTCAAGAGCTCCCGTCATTGTCACGCTGTGTGTGTTGGGGGTGTGGTCAAGCGGGACCAGGATGGTCATGACTCTTGTCACTGTCCCAGAGCACACCCTTGTGACACCACCCTGAACCTCAGCTGCCCACTGGGAGGTGGGAGAAGCTGCCGATGCAAAATGGGCGCTAATGGGAGTCTGCAGCCCTTGAAGTCATTCTAGATAAGAGTTTGGGAAAAAGTGGTGTTGGTGGTGGGGGGAGGGGAGGTGCTCCATCTCCTACAAAGTGAAGCAGAGAATTAACTACTCAAAGTTAAATAACCAGCCTCAAGAGGCGAACATGACTCAGGAAGGCTGGGTTTTACAACGCTCTGTCTCTGCCTTACTTACCACATCTTATACTCTCGAGAATGGGACCTTAATCAGCAACTCCATTTTAAAGACCTCTCAAAAGTGGTATTAGCTACTCTGAAGCCTGTTAAATGAAAGCTCTCTACTGCCACACTGGCCCAAGGGCCATTTCACATGGAGAAATGTGACACTGGCTTTGTCTCTCTGAATATGCTCCACAGGTCCCATAAATGTGGCAAATGGCCCTTTGTTCCCTGCAGAGTCTCAGCAGCTCTGGAGCCTCCTGTAACTGAAGACCACACTGCTGTCCCAGGAGACGGGCCCCAGTGACCTTCCTCTGGATTGAGGCAGTGGTTGTCTCGACCTCAGAGACCCACCCAGCCCTGGAGCCCCCGCTGCTTCTCAGACCCCTGTGCCCAGCACCACGCCTTGACCGCCCCGCCCCCTACCCCAGCTCCCACCCCAGGTCTGTGTCGGGGATGCTGGGCCCCTCCCCAAAGCCACCAGCTGTGATGGACCCAGTGCCAGGTGCTCTGGCTGGCCTTCAGGGACCCTCCCAGCTCTCTGGCTGCCCCTTGGGTCAGACACCCCCCACACTTGCTGCGGTTCCTCGCACAGTGTTCCCACTTCTGCCTCCAGACCCCCGCCCCTCCTCTCTGAGGTCCTGCGTGCACCCACTGGATTTCTACTCATTTCACAGCCTGACTCAAGTCGAGCTCCAGTCAGCCTGAGTGACAGCCGCCTCAGGGTGTCAGAGACGCAGCCTGCTGGCCACCCCACACCCACGGCAGCAGAATTGCTTCCACAGACCGAGGAGTGATTCCCACGTGCCTCACAGCGGGAGGAGAAGCTCCTACAACCACATGCTCTGAAAATGTGGGCCTGGGCCCAGCAGCAGCAGCAGAACCACCACACCACCGATGCAAATTCCCGGATGACATCCCAAACGCACAGCAAATGGGACCCCGGGGGGTGAGGCCCAGGAACCTGCATGATTCACACCTCGGAGTGACTCTTACATTTTTTCCATAAATCATACATTGTCTAAATAAAAATTACAGCATTCTACAATAAATTGTAATAAATTATTTCAATAATAAATTTTATTATATTAATTATAAATTACTATACAGTGCTATAGATGTTTGATATTATCCATATATGTTGCTATTATACATGATGATTTTTACTTTATACATGAATACATTGTAAAAAATCAAAACATTATCAAGAAGGCTGATGTCTTCTTTGGCCACCATACCTTGTAGCTGTCCTGTGCCCCAAACATCTTCACTGTATCAATACACATACACATATTTCTAGAGAAGTTACTTATGATTATTTTGTTTGGGATTTTCCATAAACGGGCTCTTTTTTGCATCATTCTGCTATTTTCTTTTTTCTGACACAACAATATGTTTTGAGAAATTTCCTGTGTTGAAAAGCAGAGAGCCACCTCATCACGTTCGCTGCATCTTATCCCTTTGTATACATCTTTAGGCCGTTACAGGACAGTTAGGTTATGTACAGGTTTTCTGTAGTGCTACAGAGAACATTCTGGAACACAGCTCTTGTGCCAGTGCATGCCAGAAAGCAGAACGGATGGTTATGGAGGGATGAACACCTCCAGTGTTTAATGGCCACTGCTTACAATTCTCACTCCTGGGTCCTTTGGTATGCAAACAGCACCTTCAAGTTGAAGCTCTTTGTCTGGGGTTGATTCCACATGACTTCTGAAATTGGAACTCTTCTGCTCTAAAGGTGGGAGAATTCATTCCTAGCACCATACAGTTGGCATGCACTGAGCCTTCTAAGCACTCATTTAATCGTCACATCAGTGACCATCGAGGCGGTATTATTATGACTCCCAGACGCCAGTGCCCGACTGAGGCCTTGGCCAAGTTTGGACAGCAAAGAAGTAGTTCCTCCAAGATTCCAAGCCAGCGTCCGCTGCTCTCCTTTGTTTGTTGTTTAGACTCCGGGGTAAGCAAGGGCCCAGCAGATTCCAAAGTCACACCAGTGGACAGAGGTGCCTTAAAAGGCTTTTTTAAAGCCACATCATCCTGATGGACTTATCTGAGGAATTCATCAGGACGTTACCCACACAGAAGAGCCAATAGGATTTGCAAGGCAGGCGATCCTATAATAGGGTGAAACTATGAATCAGGAGCTTCAGCTAGAGCAGCAGGGGTGTCCAATCTTCTGTCTTCCCTGGGCTACATTGGAAGGACAATTATCTTGGGCCACATGTAAAATACACTAGCACTAGCAAGAGCTGATGAGCTAAAAAATAGCAAGTTGCAAAAGAATCTCATAATGTTTTAAGGAAGTTTATGAATTTGTATTGGGCCACATTCAAAGCCATCCTGGGCCATATGTGACCCATAGGCTGTGGGTTGGACAAGCTTGATCTAGAGGCTTGTGAGGGAAAGCTGGGATGGGTCAGCGGGTAAAGCGCTCGCTTTGAGGCCCCGAGGACCGAGGATTGAATCCCGGCCCCGGCCCATGCGGACCCACATGCTGGGCTGGGGTGTGCCCCCAATTCAGTTCTTGCTGGAAACTACATGGGAGGCTCCCAGCCCAGTTCCTGCCTTGCACAGCCCTGTGCCCACCTGTGGAGTGAAACTATATGGAAAACTAATGTCAACTATGGAGACTGCTCTGGGCCCTCCCCCTTCTCTCTGTCTCTCTCTGTCTCTGTTTCTCTCTGTCAAATTTCAATAAAATAAATCTTTAAACAATAAATAAATAAATAAATAAATAAATAAATACATCTTAGAGGCTTGTGAAAGGCCTAATGGGAATGTAGCGGCAGAGATAGAAATTTCTAGCAAATCATCATAAGCACTATCAAAAACAAAGTAACATGGGCGATTTTTTCCCCATGAGCAAGTATGCTCCTAGGCCTCAGCACTTCAATCTGCATCCTGTGAAGTGCCTGTGACACGAAACTAAAGGACCCTGACCTCATGCCCCTTGGCTGAGTAGAGCTTTCTCATGGTTCTCTAGGGTTCTCAGAATATATATTGAGTTTTAAACAGTCCCTGTTCTCAGCCCGTCAAGAGTGCAGCTGCACTCAGCCTTTTTCTTTCTTTCCCTTCGGCACTTTTAGAGAGAAAACGTGTGACTTTTCTTGATGAGTAACGGCAAAAGGTGTGTAGGAAAGGTCTGTCATTTTTCTGGTGGCAAGACACCCTCAATGAAACTCATTAGCAGTGCCTCTGTTTGGAATTTTAAAATACTCTTTGACCTATATGAATTCCTTGTGGTGTCCTGTACTAGTGTAAGGAAATTGAAGCATGCTATGGCTACCTGGCAAAGTGGCAGCAAAGTGTAACAGAAAGGAGCTCAGGGACTGTCATTTCCCGGCTGAAGACATCAAACCCACGCTCTCCCCCTTGCTTCTATCCTTCCGAAGAAATGTTCATATCTATACTTGGTGAAGAGTAGAGACTGCTTTTGAGACATTAGTCAAATCTCATCTTTAGTTCTACCTGCATATGTCATTTAATCGTGTTGCTATATTTTCCTACCTTCTGACAAATAGTAAGGGAGTACCAGGAGAGAGTTCAGCTATGTTTCATGAGCACCTAACTCTAACAAGTCCTATGGGCAAACACAGAGCTGGTCATCACCAACTCAAGTAAATCAGTCCACTTCTCTGCTTCCCAACTTTCTTTCCCCAAACATGTATGGTGCAGTATGCCAATCGGCTTATTTGTTGGGCAAATATTTATTGAGGTCTTATTTCAAGCCTGATACCAGTGCAAGATGCTGGACCAACAAGTAGTGGACAAATCATACGAGGTTCCTGCTGCCGTGGAATTGAAATATTGGGGGGGTATGACAGTCCTGCAGAGGCAAACATGATCAGTCTAAGCAATATGGGCACATATCTGCTTGAGACATTCTCTCTTCCCTCTGACTCTAAAAGCAATGTTCTTGTGTGACTACACTGTGTATTGGCACTAACTTGGCAACAAAGGAACTGTAACTTTCTTGAAGGTAAGACGTGGCTTAGAGTTTTCATGTTCCCAATGCTTAGGATGATGGGGTAGCTGGCTCTGAGCCCTAAACATGGCCATAGGCCCAAGAGTCCCTAGCCTCTCTTCTTTTCTAAATGGCTTTTCAGACCAGGAAGGTTATTGTGGATGTTAATGACACTGATATTTTCCTACCAAAACAAACAATGAGTGGATCTGCTGAAGTGACCTTCTTTAATATTAAGGATTTGAATTTTACAGGCATGAGTTTATAGACATTTGGAGATAGTGCATTCCATGTTCGTTAAACCTCAATTGGGTTAGTCCGGTGATTTTTTCCTCTTATTGTTATGACCACGATTAGCCCCTAAAGTCTGAATTAGGCCGTTCGGTTGTCTTCATTTGGTGTAGAGTTAGATGTAGCTCACTAATTGGAAAAGAAACCATCCTATTTTCACTCTCAGTTCAGATTTGGTAGTTTTCAGGCCCTTTTCTTGGCTCTGAGCTCACATAAATACTCCCTGATCTTAATAACTGAGAGTTACTTTTTAGGATATATGGGATAGTACCATGAATGACCCATATGCATCCTTCTTATTGCCAATTGAGATCTACTAATCAGCATCAGGTCCACTAGGCAAAGGGCCCTTGAAGGAGCCCCAAGTACTGATTGGGGATCAGAGTTTAGTCATCTCCTGGGTGAGTCAAGTCTCCATGCAGTGTTAGGGTGTGTGTATGTGACAGAAAGGAGGCTTACCACTATCCACACCCCCAACTTTCCTCTGTTCAAAGTGGCAGAACAGAGGACTAGATGAGGATAAGTAAAACCTGAAGCTGGTGGTGGAGAGAGAGAGAGAGAGAGAGAGATGAAAGGAAGGGATGGTGGATGCCTGCATAGCTCATACCACATCTCCTATTCAATCTTCCAATCCCTTTCTGAAGACTAGGTGGTTGCTCCTCTTTCAACATTATTCTTGTAAGTTAAATCTTGAAGACAAATGGTATTTATTCAACACCTTAACAGGTAAGATTGTCTAAATTGAGATTCTCAATTACTGGATTTTTGAATGTTGAAAGCCAATCACTTGACTTCTTGTATATTCACTGAACAAAGGGTTTATTGAGTAGCTGCCATGTACAAGACACTGGGAATAAAGTGGTGAAAGACTTCCAGTTTCTACCTTGGAGGAGCTTGTAATCTAGAGTGAAAGTAAGAGACAGTTGTAATAGTGTGTTGGAAAAGCTATGCCAGATGACTTGAGATGTGTTATGGAAATGAGGCCACTCAATCCAGATGTAGGAAGAGATGAGGGTGGAGGTGGGTGGTCAGAGGTTGTGACATCAAAGCTAAGACTTGAGGAGTATAGAGGGAAGCAATTGGGTGGGACACGGATGTCCAGGTTGGCTTTACAGCACTGTGGTTTGTAATTTGGGAGGAAAGTATGAGTATGCCCTCTAGACAAAGGTTAGCTCAGCGTGGTCAGCAAGGCTCAAAGAAAACCAAGGTTATTTTCAGTTAGGAGCAGCTTGCCATGCATACCACAATGTATGCCCATGACTTTGGGGCCAAACCCCAAGGAACATTGAAGATATTTCCTGCTTTCCTTTTCTTGATTCAGCAAATTAAAATCAGGAGGAGAAATAAAGGAAGAGTTAATAGTTTTGAAAATGTAAGTGGCTAAGGATTTCATGTATTCTTGGTATCATTATTATTAAAAACACCACCACATCGTCTGTGTTACATAATTATTTATAATAAGTTTGTCCCACAGGCTGCATACAGCCCAGGACGGTTTTGCATGTGGCCCAACACACAATTTTAAACTTTCTTAAAACATTCGGAGATTCTTTTGTGAGTTTTCTTTCTTTTTTTTTCTTTTTTCTTTTTTTAGCTCATCATCTATCTTTAGTGTTAGTGTATTTTATGTGTGGGGCAAGACAATTTTTCTTCTCCCAATATGGCCCAGGAAAGCCAAAATTTTGGACACCTCACACTTACAATCTCCCCTGCCTAAAACAAATTTGAATAATGCCTTCTAGAAAGATACACATGTGTCATGACAAAGAACACTATGAATTTATTCTGAGAGTTGGATCTGGGGACGCGTTGGAAGTGGCACATTTTGCACCCTCCCATAAAGAGGAAGACCCTGGAATCAGCAATGAGTTTCCAAAGTAGCACTGGATTCAGGATCAGAAGGTATGAGTTCTCAGGCATGGTTCTGATTCTGAAGAATTGCAGCTCTAACCCAGGACCTTCAACCCTTTGGGTTTCAAATTTCACATGTGTAAAGCATGGTGGATTGTGTTCTGTTCATAGTCCCAAAATATTGACTGAGCACCCACTATGTGTTCATACCATCTTAAGGTGTAGGGAACGTAGAGAATAATAGGGATTGGTTCTTGGTCCTTTATTATGAGTTGGGATTGGGGGAACGGCTCACAGTCTAGTGGAAGAGGATGGACAAGTAATTAGAAATTAATGGAAAGAACGAAGTGTTCTTGGGAACATGATGGAATGGGGGAGAACCAACCTGGGGAATCCCACAGGTGAATAAGAACATTGAAGGCACGCTGGGCAGGACTAGCATCTCTTAAGTACCTTTTATATCCCAGGATTCCAAGTACAGATACAGGACATTGCTATTCTTTGACAGGATTTTTTTATTATTATTGTTATTGGCATCCAGCATGCAGGACAATCAAATTAACATAATCTTTTAAAAAACGTTTTTATACAAAATGTTCAACCAGACATAAAAGTGGAGGAAAAAAGCAACCCCTTTATGGGTCACCTGATTTTGTTTTCTCTATTACCTCCCTCATCACACACACACACACACACACACACACACACACACACACACACACAGTTTTTGTTTGGCTTTTGCTAGAAGCTTAATTATAAAGCAAATCCAGGCATCATTTCATTTCATTCATATTTCTGTAGGTATCTCTATCAAAGGGGAACTTTTTAAAAGCATAACCACCATGTCATTATTATGGGATAATAATGGGGTAATAATTATGGGATAAAATACCCAAAACATACAAAATTTTCCTAATTATCTCAATAGAATTATGTACTTGTTTTATTCAAATCAGGAACCAAACAAGATCTATGGGATTTGACTGAAAGAACTCTCGTTTCTTTTACTCTGTTCTTCTCCCTCCCTGTTTTTATGCAGTTCTCTTGAGGAGGAAAGAGACATGAGTCATTTGTCTTGTAGAATAGACTACACTTTGGATTTGCCTAATTGTTTCCTCTTGGTGTCAGTTAACTTGTTCTTCTATTTCCTGTAAACTTGATTAGAGTCAAGGGGAAGTCGAGATGGCTCAGCAGGTTGAGCACTCGCTTTGCAGCCCCGGGGTCTGAGGTTGAATTCTGGTCCTGGCCTGTGGAGACCCTTATGCTGAACTGGGGTGTCCCCCAAGTTTGGTCCTTGCTAGGGCAAGCTTCTCAAGTGGGTGACCCCCAAGTTCAGCTCCCATTCTGAGTGTGCTTCCCAGGTGGGAGGCCCCCGGACTAGTGGGGACATGCCTCCCATGCAGGAGGCCCCAGGCCCAGTTCCCACCCTGTGCAACCCCGCTCCCACCTGTGGAGTGAAACTATATTGAAAACTAATGACGTACAACTATGGCAACTGCTCTGGGCCCTCCTCCTTTTCTCTGTCTCTCTATCTGTCTCTCTTTGTCAAAAAAATAAAATAAAAAATAAATCTTTAGATTCTTGCTTAAAATGTTTTGATAGAAAACATCACAGGAGATGCTGTGTATTTTCTGATATATTATATCATGCAGTACATGATGGCTAATTGTCTCACTTTTAGAGACATAAAAATTGATCAGTGGCTTCAGGTGTTATCTGCATGGTTCAGCCCAGGATCTTTGTCAACTTTTCATCTAATAGGTATTGATGGTAGGTGCCTAGAGTCTGTATTTCATCTGAGTGTTGCTGCAATGTGGTGACTTTCTAATCGTATCATTCCTTAAAGAGTTCCTATCATCTCTTTGATTGCTCTAAAATATAGTTCATACCAGAAAGGCAAGATAAGTGCTTGGTTATTTCCTTCTATCTATTTTTAATTCAGCTTAATTCATTGAAACAATTGTTTTGTGATGTTCACATTGTCTCCTCCTTGGCCAGTAGAACTCCCTTCACGTTGGCTTCTGTGTTGTTTTGACCTAACCCCAATAGGATTTGATACCTCCCTTGCTTTTGAGAACAAATGTCCACAGCTTCCTTCTGATGTATTATTAACTGGACTTGGAAAATACTCACTGCAGCCCCACCCCAACCCCCACCTGGCCTTTTTTCTTTGCCTATTCATGACAAGTCAGGATTTATGCTAGCTGTATTCATTAGGAATGCTTTCAACTCTCAGCAAACATTATGAACAAACAGAATTTTCCATTTTTTCACAGACAGAAAGTCTGCATCAGGCAGCTGCTAGCATTTGCTCAGCAGCTCATGAGGTCCGAAGCCGGCACCACTGGGATTGCCTTGGCCTCCCCTTCATGGTCGTGAGATGGCAGTGCCTATTCCAGGCATCATGCCCAAGCAGGGCAGGAAGAGGGGGAAGGCCAGAACCAGCTGCAGCTGTCCCTCTGTATCAGAAAAGCAGACGCTTCCTCATCCCCACCATTCTAGCTATTATAAATTCCACCCAGGTCTTATTGGCCAGACTCGCTCCTACGGTCACCTCTACTTGCAAGGGAAGCAGGGAGAGTGAGCAGTTTTGCTGGTCTCTGTAGTCGAGACAGGCAAGGGAGGGTGGGCTGGGAGTGGATATAGAGCTCCTGTCTCTGAAAAACTAGTCTTGAGCCTCGAATCCACTTTCCCTGTCCTGCTCTTATTTTTTATTTTTACAGAAAGCCTAACACTCCTTGATGTTGAAGCAGGGTGAGACGGTTCGACAGGATTGTGAGCTGGAAATGAGGAGAGCTTTATTCGCAAGACTGTCCTAAGGCAAGAAGCATCAGCTGTTTTGACATCCGCACCCCGATGGCTCTGCTGCTCATCACTGTGCAGTTATCAGACGCCAACTCCAGCTGTGGGGGCTGGGCGGCCCCCGTTTCCTCCTGTCTGTAAGGGGACAGGCCAGTTTCACCTTCATCAGGACACATACCTCATTTGAGCTGGGGTCATCTGTGTGATGCTCAAATACCTCATGGTCCATTCCACCAGAGGCCACCCAGCCTTCACATTGTACGGCAAAGAGCAATGCTAACATTCGGCCAGCCCTCAGCACCGATGTTAACACACTGCGTCTATTCGGCACTGACAGATGCACAGCCACTGCCTGGAGCCCCAGGGTCCTGCTCCCTTGGTCATCCCAGCTCCTCTCTGAGGAACCCACCCACCCTGCCCAAGACCTCCTTATAATCCAGCAACTAAGGGCCCTGAGACTCTCCGCCAGAGAGCACTATGTGCGTACGTCTAGTGGTCACGTGGCTCTGATTTTAAAATATTTGGAATATCTTCCATGGGAAAGGATACCTGTGACTATTCCTACTAGGCACCTCTCTTGACTGTCCATGGCCGAAGGGCAAATGGGTCGTCAATGACAACTCAAGGAATGGAGGTGGATAATTCCATCCCTGACAGTCTTGGTTTCCTTAAGACTAATTAATAAGTTGCTTGTTAGAACATTGGAGCTGTCCTAACATGTTTCTTTTTCTTTAATATTCATGTTGCAAGTGAAAGAAGCCAGACACAAGAGAACATGCTCTGTAGGATTCCATTTACATGAATTTTAAAACGAGGCAACCCTAAGTGTGGTATAAGAAGCCTCAGGGTACAAGGAGGAGTGCTGGGGTGCTGGTCTTGTTCTTTGCTGCGATCTGGGTGTTGAGACAGTGGGTCACTAACTCAAAATCCCAGTTCTTCTTTTCTCCTTTTTATCAGATCTCTGATTCACTTGCTGAGGTAGGAATGACATGTAACAAGGCGAAACCATATTTCCCAGCCTCCTTTGAAAGTAGGGCTGTTCATATGACATATTTTTGGTCAATGAGATATAAGTTAAAGTTGATGGGACTTCCAGGAAATCTTCTTCAGGTAGACAGGCTCTGTGGGCCATGCTGTGAACTCCTTCTAAGTACACTGAAGGGTCTTCTATCAATTTTTCGTCATCCCAAATGGCCATTCATGAACTCTTATGTACAATTCCCCCGCATAACATCTGTTCTGTGGTTTGGTTCACGCATTCAGCAAATATTTACTGAGCGCTTACTATAAGTTAGGCATGTGATAACTAGTTGTGTTACAGATTCGGGTGTCCCAGGGCCAGGCCTGTAATTGGGGATGCAGGCCTGGGATGAAGGACATGAGCAGACGACTAGAAGACATAGACCCTGGCTCATAAGGAGAAGGGGGAGAGCCGTTGCTCGTTTATAGTAGATGGTTTGATATGTGGGAAATCTAAATCTCAAGTTGCAAGAACTCCCCATTATTCAAGAGAAGCCAGGAATCTTTTATAAAGATTTATTTTTATTGCTTTTGACAGAGAGAGAGATACAGAGACAGAGACAGAGAGAAGGGGCAGGACCCATAGCAGTCTCCATGGTTGCACATCATTGGTTTTTCCACATAGTTTCATTCCACAGGTGGGCACGGGGCTGCACAGGGCAGGAACTGGGCCGGAGTCTCGCCCCGGTGAGAACTGAACTGGGGGCACTCCCCAGTTCAGCATGTGGGTCCGCACGGGCCGAGGCCGGGATTCGATCCTCGGTCCCCGGGGCTGCAAAGTGAGCGCTTAACCCACTGAGCCATCCCGGCTTCCCCAAGCCAGGAATCTTGATTTTATTTTTCAAAATGTACTCTGTCATGAGGCCGGACTTCTAGCTACTGCAGAGGAAAACTAGACAAAGTTGGTGTATTCGTTTTCTATTGCTATGTAACAAATTACCACAAACTTAGCATCCTGATCAATGTGTGTCCGTCAACTCACAGTTCTGTAGGTCAGAAGTCCAGGCACACTTTACTGGGTTCTCTGCTTAGTGTCCAATAAGGTTCAAATCAAGGTATTAGCCAGATCAGGCTCTTAGCATATGAAAATTAGTTCATGCAAATTATAGTATTAATATAATAAAAGACAAAACCTATATGGTCATATCAAAACAGGTAGAAAGAGCATTTGACAAAATCCAACACTCATTCGTAATAAAACTCTCAACTACAAATATAAGGAAATTTTCTCAAGCAGCTATAACAAATTCAAAGCAAACACCCTATTTAATAGTAAAAAACTAAAGGCATTATCCATAAATTTGAGAACAAAGCAAAGACATCCACTCTCACCATTTCAATTCAATATTGAACTGGAAGTTCTAGCCTATCAAGATGACAAGAAAAATAAATTAAAAGCATCCAAATCAGAGAAGAAAGAATAAAACTGTCTATTTACCAATGATATGACCCTGTATCTGGAAAATACTAGTGACTCCTAAAAAACCAGCTGGTACTAATACATAAGAATATAAAAGGATACAAAAATCAATATACCTATATACTGATAATGAAACATCTAAAAATATAGTAAAGAAAATAATGCAATTCACAATACACTAAAGAGAATAAATGGTTAATAAGTGCAACAAAGATATATAAGACCTAAAATTACAAAATATTGCTGACAAAAATTTTACAAATCTAAATAAATGGGGACATGGTCATGAATTGAAAGACTTGTCGTTAAGATGGCAACTTTCCCCAAGTTGGTTTTTATATACAACACAATGCTAATCAAATCTACCACCCCCCTCAATTTTTTGTGTGTAGAAATTGACAAGCGGATCCTAAATTTTACATGGAAATTAACAACCTAGAAAAGCAACACAACTTTGAGTAAAAACAACATAATTGAAGGACTTATTCTGCCCATTTTTGAAACTTACTATAAAACAATAATAGTTACGATTGTGTCACAATGGTGTAAGGGTAGATATGTAGAGCAATGGAGATGGATAGAAAGCTCATAAATCCTTACACTTATGGTTCATTGATTTTTCAACAAAGCTGCCAAGGCAATTCAATTGGGAAATGCCACTCTTTTTGACATATGGTTCTGGGACAATTGGTTATCTACATGCAAAAAATAAACTACTCAATAAAATTAACCCTTATCTTCCATCACATATAAAAATTAACTCAAAATAAATTATAGGCTTACATGTCAAATTGAAAACTATAAACTTGAAAGCAAAATCACAAGAAAAATATTTGTGACTTTGGTTTAGACAAAAATTTCTTAGATAGGACACCAAAAACACAATTCATAAAAGCAAGATTTGATCAATTGGAATTCATCAAAATTCAAAACTTTGGCACTTCCAAAGATATAATTAAAATATGAAAAACCATCCACAACCTGGAATAAAATATTTGCAAATCATATTTAATTAAGGACTTGTATCTGAAATATAACAAACATTATTATAATTTAATAAGACAAACAACGCCATTAAAAAAAGGCACTAGGGGAAGCCAGGATGGCTCAGTGGGTTAAGCATTCACTTTGCAGCCCCGGGGACCAAGGACCAAATCCCGGCCCTGGCCCGTGTGGACCCATATGCTGAACTGGGGAGTTCCCCCAGTTCAGTTCTCACCAGGGTGAAGACCCCGGCCCAGTTCCTGCCCTGTGCAGCCCCACTCCCACCTGTAGAAGGAAACTATGTGGAAAAACCAATGATGTGCAACCATGGAGACTGTTCTAGGCCTTCCCCCTTCTCTCTGTCTGTTTCTGTATCTCTCTCTCTGTCAAAAACAATAAAAATAAATCTTAAAAAAAAAAAAAAAGGCACTCAATAGACTTTTCACCAAAACAGACACATGAATGGCTAAAAAGCACATGAAAAGATGATAAACAGGCATGCTGGGGATAGCTCAGCAGGGTGAGCGCTTGCCTTGCAACTGCAAGGTCCAGGGATCGAATCTCAGCCCCAGCCTATGCAAACCCACATGCTGAACTAGTAACTACTAGGATGGCAGCAAAGGTTCTTGCCTCCTATGTGGGAGGCCCCAGTTCAGCTACCGCACCCCAAGGCTCCACATCCATCTGTGTGGAATAAAACCATGTCCCAACTAACGATGTACAACTATGGAGAGTGCTCCAGGCCCTCCTACCTTCCCCCCCCCCTCTCTCTTTCTCTCCTCTCAAATAGTAAAATAAATCTTTAAAAGAAAAGATGATAAACATCATTTGTCATTAGGGAAATACAAATTAAAATCACAACATGACACCATATATATTTATTAGCATAGTGATAATCTAGAAGTCTAATAATTGCCAAGTGTTGGCAAGAATGTGGAGAAACTAGAACCCTCATGCAGGGCTAGTGGGAATGTAAACTGGTACAGTCACTTCAGGAAACAAACTGTCAGTTCCTTCAAATGTTCAATGTAGAGTTACAATAAGATGCAACTATTCCACCTAGTGATATATGTAAATGTTCAAAGCAGCATTATCCATATAGCAAAAATCTGGAAATAAATGAAACATTCATCACTTGGTGATCAGATAAAGAAAATCCATATTTATACAATGGAATATTATTCTGCAATAAAAAGGAATGAACAACTGTTATTTGCTACAACATGGATAGATAATCCACTATATGAAAGAAGTCAGACACAAAAACCTACACAGTGTATGGCTCCATTTATATGACATTTCTAAAAAAGGCAAATTTGTAGAGATGGAAACCAAACCATTGCTTGCTGGGGACTGGAGATTAGAGTGTGTCTGACCTATGATAAATATACTCCTAAGTGGGATGCGCAGGGAGGTGTGGGTCTGAGAACTCCTGGCTCTGTTTGAGCTGGGGTCACAGAGGAGATGACACTGGAGTTGGGCTATGAAGCCCACATAGAAACCCAGGCAATTGCAAGTGTGGGAAGCGGAGGAAAGGGGTGGGTGACATTTCCAGGCAGAGGAAACAGAATGGGCCCAGGCTCAGAGGTGTGAAAAAGCAAGTCCCTATCTGAGACCTGGGAATGCTGAAGACATGGCACCTGTAAAGACTAGAAAGAGCAGGAAAGAAAGGCAGGGGCCGGCTCATGAAGGGTAAACCTGTGGTAAAGTCTTTGGACAAAGGATTAAGCAGGATTTATTTGCTGGAGGAACACGGGCATGCCTCTTTGGGCCTTCATTAAACTTCGTATATCTTGGCAACATCATATGGCGCTCACACCATTCTAATAATCTATCCAGACTCACTTAATCCTATGACCAGTGGTTCTCAAACTCTGACCTGTGTCTGAATCACACAGATGTCTTCTTAAAACAGAGAAACCAGTTTCTGATTTAGTATGTCTGGAGTGGAGCCTGCGAATTTGCTTTTGAGTCCAGTTCCTAGAAGCGGAGGCGGTTGGTCCTGGAAGCACACTTTGAGAAACACTGCTTTGCATCAACCTTATAAGAAATTATCATTATCATCACCATCATTCCCATTTTACAGAGGAGGAAACAGAGAAGGTTAAGCAGCCTGCCCCGAGCCACAGCTCTTAGTGGTGGAGCTGGGATCCAACACCAGCCAATGCCTGCCATGCCTCCTAGTTCACAGGCTGCAAACCAGCAGAGTTACTGGTGGGCATTTTCACTCCTTATTTGCAACTACTGTATCAGAAATATATTACACATACACAGCGCATGTGCATGTGAACCTTAACTGACATCTGAGATAAAAGAGTTAGAGCTGCAAACTGAGGCCAAGGGGGAGGTGAGGGCAAGTCTTTAAGAAATTCTTTGGGCCAGTGGTCTCCAACCTTTTTGCACCAGGGACCGATTTCATGGAAGACAACTTTTCCACAGACTAGGAGTGGGGAGAGATGGTGTCAGGATGATTCAAGTGCATTACATTTACTGTGCACTTTATTTCTATTATTATTACATTGTAATAGATAATGGAATAATTATACAACTCACCATAATGCGGAATCAGTGGGAGCCATGAGCTTGTTTTCCTGCAACTTAGATGGTCCTATCTGGGGCTGATGGGAGACAGTGACACCTGAAGTGAGTTACTTATGTCCCATCTAGTCCATGAGCTCATTTTGGGTGCTGTCACAGCAGAAGACCCTACTCCACAAAGACAGGTTGTTGGAAATGGAAGCAGGCTTTTCAGTGCTTTGGTGGCAAGCTCAGAATATTCCACCTTGACTTCAATCCAGAACACATAGATTTGAAGTTGTCTCGAACATACTTCTAAGGCCACTGTCATTTGCAATGTCTAGCATGGACAAAGTTGACTCACTTGGCTTAGTCCCAAATGGGTCGCAGATTCCTTCCCAGTCCGGGGTCTTCTGTGGTTGGGAGGTGATGCTCACACTCTCCTGAAAGCTGAGACAGGTGATCCTGCACCAGCTGGAGAAAGAAGGCCCGGCCTCAGTCTCTTTAAAATCTCTGCTGATGCTTGAAACATGTCAGAAATCCCAATGTTCACTCGTCGCCCCCATCATTCCAGCTTGGCTTTGAATGCAGCCACTTTATCTGCTGACTTGAACACAGGTGTCATTCTCCCCCGAAGTGACAGATTAGGTTTGTTGAGCAGGTTGAATACGTCATAGTAAACAAGTTTTGCAGCCCATTCTATGTCACTGAAATGTGCTGCCAGTGGTGACTGCTTTTCTAAAAGACATCTCTGGAGCAGCTTTCATAACTCAAACACTCTGGCCAGTGATCTGCCTTTAGAAGCCGTCTCAGCTCTGTGTATCAGAGAAGACGTGCGTGCTCTGCGTCCACCTCCTCACAGAGCTGCGCCAACAGACGTGAGCTAAGGGCACGGACTTTCATGTGGTTGCTCATTTTAATCACATCTGGCAAAATGTTAGGTTCAGGTGGCATTTTTTGGCTAGCCAGCATTTCTCTGTGGATGACACAGTGTATTCAGAAGTGACCTGAGTAATGAAACCAGAAAGCCGTCCAGTCATGGCAGGGGCTCCATCCGTGCATATACTGACACAAAACAACCAGTTCAGTTTTCAATATGCCAGCATTCAAAGACTTGAATCGTTCTGCAGCTGTGGTGTTGGTTGGCAACAAAAGTGCAGATAACGTTTCCTCATGCACATCCTCCTGCAAAATATATCCCACAAAAATAAGCATCGTCACCTTGTCATCAACATCAGTAGACTTGTCAGCCTGGATTGTGTACCATGGAGACTCATTAATCCTCTCTAACAATTGTGCCTCAGTACCCTCTGCTAGTTCATCAGTTCATCTAGTTATGGGGCTGGTCAAAAGAGGAACACATGCCACTCTTTGACGTGCAGCCTCTCCTAAAAGTTCAAGACAAACGTCCTTAGCAACAGGCAGGATCAGTTCTTCAGCAATAGTAAAGGGTTTCTCAGCTTTAGCAATGCAGTTAGCCACCAAGAATGATGCTCAATGCAGACCGATACAGTGGTGGCCTTCAGTAATTGCTTCTGTTCTTCGTGTTCACATTTTTTTCTTTTGAAAAACTCTAAAGGCTTGTCTTTTAATGTAGGGTGCTCGGTCTCCATGTGGCGAAGCAATTTTGAAGGTTTCATGGCTTTATTGAATAGCCAGTTGCCATTCATAGTACAACATGGGCTTGAAGAATGTGAATCACCTGTCGCAATAAATGTGTAATTTAAGTAGGATTCTTGGCAGTTTCTTTTAAATGCAGCTTTCTTTTTGTTGGCACTCCTAGAGTCTTCTGCTATCTCATCTTTGGGTCTTTCCCCCTTTTCAGAGCTCTCCAGTGATGTTGGTTTTTTAATTCATTTTGGCTAGGGGAAACTGGAACTGAGAAGTGCTCATTGTGGGAAATAGGCTTGGATGGAGGTGGTAAATATAATAATGGGTGGGCCACCTGTGGACTAAAATAAGTGTCAGATTCTGACTTAAAACCTGCCACTAGGGGAAGCAAGGATGGCTCAGTGTGCTGAGTGCTTGCTTTACAGCCCCGGGGTCCAAGGATCGAATCCTGGCCCATGCTGACCCATATGCTGAACTGGGGTGTGCCCCCAGCGCAGTTCTTTCCAGGGCCCTTTCGGGAGGTCCCCAGCCTGGGTTCTGCCTTGTGTGGCCCCACGCCCACCTGTGTAGAATGAAACTATATGGAAAACTAATGATGTACAACTATGGAGACTGCTCTGGGCCCTCTCCCTTCTCTCTGTCTCTGTCTCTCTCTGTAAAAAAAAAAAGCAATAAAAAAAAAAAGAAAAAAACCTGCCACCAGATACAGCTATACAATTGAAGTACATCAACTCACTTGCCACTATAAAGCCTGCCCCCAGATGCACCTTAATTGTCATTTGCCACTCACTGATAGGGTTTTCATATGAGTCTGCAAGCCACTGACTTACCATGGTCTCTGTGCAGTCAAACCTGTCTGCTAATGTTGATCTGTACTTGCAGCCGCTCCCCAGTGCTCGCTTCACCCCTTCAGCTCCACCTCAGATCATCAGGCATTAGATTCTCATAAGGAGTGCCCAACCTAGATCTCTCGCACACGCAGTTCATAAATAGGGTTCCGCTCCTATGGCAATCTAATGCTGCCATTGATCTGACAGGAGGCGGAGCTCAGGCAGTCATGGGAGCCATGGGGAACAGCTGTAAATACAGATGAAGCTTCCCTTGTTCACTCACTGCTCACCTCCCTCTGTACAGCCCCGTTCCTAACAGACTATGGATTGGTACCGGTCCATGGCCCAGGGGTTGGGGACCCCTGCTTTAGGCCATTCCAATGGCCTAAAGTAATTAGTAATATTTTGGTACTACTAGGATAAAGCCAGAGTTTAGAAATGCACAAGTATCAATGTATAAAATGACAAAATAGATGCAAGGAACTCATTACATAAAATGTCACAAGTCAAAACTGTACATGAATACTCAATATCTGTTGTTTGAAATATATTTAAAAAAATTTTTTTAATTATGAAAACTAACAATAGCTAGAGAAGATAATCTTGCAATACATGCTACTTTGGGGGGGAGGTCCCAAGATGAAAATAGCAATTCTTTCATGAATCTGCTTATTTTCACATCTTGATCTAATTTGTAGCATCTCCCTGGTTTCTTTCCAATAAACAACTTCTTCCTTCAATTGGTGGCATCATGTTATTTTTGAGATCTGAATCACAGAGACTGTAATACAAACCTGCATGCTCCATCTTGTTTTGTAGAGTGCCGTGTATCTAATTAAAGCTTCCTAGCCGTCCATAAAAAGACCTAATGTTGAAAAAGCAGTTTGTCTTGGAGGCAGCCCCAGGGCAGACTGGTGAAGGGGTTTCTTCATTACCAATGAACACATTTGCTGGAATTCAAAGTTAAGTCAATATATTAATTTGTGCTCGAATATTTTAAAATATTGCCTAAGCATCAGCAGATCCCATTACCACATTTATGGTGTGGAACCAAAAATGGGTCATGTTCTTGCCAGCAGCACCTCAGCTTCACAAAAAATGCTGGGGGTGAATAAATGATTTACCACGTGGCCAGTACTGCATCCCTCTCTCTGGAAGAGAGTTGGCGCTGACTTGATTTAAATCACCATATTGTTCTTCTCCTTGTCATTTATTGTTCTGCTATTCTTATGCCCTTATTTTCCTTACAGAATTTATTCAAAACCTGAGTTGCCCAGCAGCAATATAAACACTCTGTCTTCCAAGGGCTTATTGAGTATGGCCACTGTTCTGTGGTTGCTGTTATATCTCACAGGCTACAGACCTAGTGGTGGAAGCCTTCAATTGCTGGCTTTCCCTTGGGAGATCATTAGAGCGGTATTTCCCCCTCTACTTGGCTACAGGCTTCCCTGAATTGTGATCTGTCCCTGAGAGGACAAGTGCATGGCCTTCCAGTTTAGCAGCAATAAAGGAACAAAATCCACAAACCAGTCAGGAGCTATTGTTTCACATGCTGCTAGAGTTAGAATGTCAATGTCAAAGTGAGATTATTCTTTTATAGTCTTCCTACATCAGAGAGATTCCAGAGTTGGGGTCTTGACTCATCCCCGAAGGGCAGAGGCCCAGCCTGAGGCTTGCCAATCATCCATCACTTCCTGCTAGGGCATTAGGTAACTGGGAACCCCCCTTTAATAGAAAACCTTATGTCATTCCTGAGCCGGTTTGCATCTACCCACAATCCACGCTTGCTTCCCAATCATCTTCAGACCTGCAAAGTTGATGTAGAGTCTAAAGGAAAAGTCTTCTGAGATTTGCAGGTCAACAGAGACATTTGCTAAAATCATCAAGATTTTCCTCCTCTGTTCACTTTAATCAAACTGGGAGCATCTAAGCAGCTTTTTATTGGGGGGGGGGTGTCCTTTGCTAGGGGCTCTTTCTTAGGGAAGAGGTGGAATGAAGGGAAAAACAGAAAGGGAAAAACAGGTTGGAGAAACATGGCATTAGGCATGTAGCTCCTGGGACTCTGAACTGCACTGAGCACCAAGCTTCCACTTCCGAGGTGGGAGGCGGGAGCCCCTGGCCCCCCATCTCTGGTCAGCGCTAAGCTCCATTCCAGAGCTGAGCCATCCACCGCTACGGTTAATTCCTGGCGTATTTTGAATCCTTGATTTTCATATACTTTAATACTTTCCACGACCTTTTGCCTTTCCACGCTGTTTCCAGAGGAGGCAGCCTCGCCGGCCGGTGTCTCCTGCTAACCTTTAAAGCCAGCCCTGCATTCAGATGCTGGGCTTTTTTCTCCTTGTGTTTACATAGCAACAAAATCGAAACTCCTTCAAACTGGGTTCCCAGGGAAACTGTGAAGAAAAAGAAAACACATACGTATGTATATACGTGTATGCATATGAATGTATATTTGTTTTCTCTCCTTGAATCAACCTGGCCGGGAGACAGGGGAGAACCTTTAAAAGGGTAGTGTGTGCGACCCTCAGCCTCCCACCCCAGGACGCAGAGTCCTGTGCAGACGCGGTCTCTTCCCTCCAATTTCCCCAGACAGTTCGCGCTCCTTTTCTAGGCCATTGTCCCGTGCCCCTGGTGCGTCCCCTTTCACCATCCCCTATCCTCCTCCAGCGCTTCGACCGCCTCCTGCAACCGGCCGCAGCCCAGACTTGCCTCGGGCCGGCGGCTGCCAGGTCGCCCTCCAGCAGCCCGCGAGCAGGGGCTCGCAGGTGCGCCCCGCCCCTCTCTCGGCCCCGCCCTCGGCCCCGCCTCCTGCCGCGTCACAATGACACCCGGCCCGCGCAGGCGCAGCGCAGGCCACCCCTCCCCGCGGCCGGCCGCCCGTCCGCTCGGTATTATGATTAGCGCTGGGTGCGGGGATTCGGCGGCCGGGAGGGAGTCGTCGGAGCCGCAGCCGCTGCGGACGGACGCCCGCCTGCGGGCTGAGGTAGGGGGCAGCGCAGATCGCGGCCGGGTACGGCGGCCGCTGACGAGGCCGCGGGGCCGGCCTCCGCCGCCTGGTCGCCTCCGCCGTTGCGGGGCTGGGCGCCCGGCTGGGGCACCCGCCGCAGGCGGAAAGTAAGTTGCGCGCTCCGCGCTCCCTGCACCGGCTGCTGCGCGGGGCCCGGGTGGATGCGGGGCCCGTGCTGCGGCGGCCCGGATCCGCTGTGGCGGCGGCGCGGCCTGGCAGCGGGGCGATGGCTCGGGCGGGAGCCGTCACTGCGGCGGCCGCCGCGGGCACCGGAGGCCCTGCCCTTGCAGCCGCGGCGGGATTGCGGCACCTCGGGAGGCGCCCGCATCTCCGCGCCCCGCCCGGAGCTGGCCCCGCACCCCGGCCGGGCGCCCCGCGCCCAGGTTCCCTCGTGCAGAGTGCATCCCCCGAATGTGTTTTCCTTTTTCAAACGGAGCTAGAAATCCTGCCGCAGCGAGGGTGTCCCTCGGCACAGCTGCAGCCTTACAATAGACGGTGGATGTTGTCGGCAGAGAAAGGGCAACGGGGTAAGGAAGGGTCCGTGCCACTCCTAAGGGAGAACTGCAATGTTTTCAGGCTGGGAAACCTCCGTTCTTTTCGGAGTCCACGCCTGTTGATTTCTTTCTAGAGCATTTTACAAAAACCTTCCTGCCTTTTACTTAGGCTTGGGATCCGGTAAAGTGACAGCCTTTTACCCTGGGGGGGTTCCTGGACCTGTGCTAGTCCTGACAGTTGGATCACATACAGTAGCTTCATAGAGTTCGTTTCAAGTCCAGTACTGGGGGGACGATCGATATTTAGCAGTAGGGTTCTTAAATCTATCTATAGATGACTGTGGGTATAGGACCTTTCAAACTGTCAAGTTATTTCTTCTTTCCCCCTTCCATTTAATTTAGTGCTTTCTCAAAGTCTTAGGAGCAGGTGTAAAGCCGACTAGTACCTTTTACATTTTATGGTGAAAGGTGAAGCGGGGCTTGCAAGTGATGCAACCGCAAATGTTGGGCATCCTGTTAAAATTTCCACCCAGTTCCCATCAAACATCAGATTCCTCAGTTTGGATTTCTTGAGCAGGGTCGGGACACTGGTCCCACATCAGTCCAATTCATCAGAATACATATCAGTGTACTTTAATGCCTGAGGTTGTCAAGGCTTATGTAATCATGTTGTTAATTTATAATCTTGTTGCATTGCTTTCCAGATTTATAAAATCATTCCCTTCAGGAAATCTGTCTTCAGCATCTGCTTAAATATTTCTCTTGGAATTGGATTCCTGAAGAGGAATGTACTGTACAAGTGGTGATTAAAGCATACTAATTAGACAGGTTTCTTAAAAAAAAAAAAAAAAAAAAAGTATTGATTCTTTTATCCTACTATCTGGTTTTCCTTATTAGGAAAACAGATGACACTCCCATTTTACAGACTTAGAAATGAGAGAAATTATATGACATTCCCAAGGTCATGTATTGAAGCAGTGTAATAACAAAGTCAAGTGCACGGTGTTAACTTTTCTTAATATGCCATCTTCCAGGCTTTCCACGCAGGAACTTTGGGCACTGCCTATTTTTTTTTTTTTTTAATTTAACAATCAGTTTTTATTTTGTGCACAGAAATTACTCTCATCTTATTTTTATTATCCTGAATACGTTTTTCTGTGTTGCAGTAAGATCCATTCATTTAAAACATACAAGAACTCAGAAATTATACTAATTTTAATTTTTCTACACCAGCAATATAGATGGGCCCTTTAAAATGAAAGCTTTTAAATGTCCTTATTAAAACTGAAAGGCTTTGATGATGTTTTTACTGGTTGCAGGAAATACTATTTGTGTAAACTTTACTATGGGTGTTTCTCTTCACATAGAAAGTGAAACTAAATAGAAAAAAAGCTATTTTCGAAGCTATCGGGCAGCTATGGTTCTAAGCTTTGGTATAAATAAGGCATGATTTCTTCACATTGTCTGAGTGTAGGAGCTCATCACATTGCCCAGGAAGAAAAGGTTACAAGAGAACTTTTCACATGATCAGAATTTTAGGACTTAAAAACATAGGTGAAGAACTCTAAAGACATGATTTAACTGTATGCCAACAACTTAGGTGGAAAAGTTGATTGGATTCTAGCAGTTTTGAAGGTGAACTTAACCTATGCTCATTTATTCATGGAGCCTTTGTGTGTTGATTTTTGGGGCCCTGGGTTTGAGGGTAACAATAGAAAGGAGCTTCCAGTGGGGACAGGGAGGCAAGCAGGAACTATAGGGTCTGGTGAACGCTCTGGTTAGGCAGGAACACAGAGATGGGGACAAGGAGGCTGATTTGGGAATGCTTCACAGATGGGCTGATGGTTGAACTGCTCTTGCAGGACAGGTGGAGTTCCCAGGCAGGGAAAAGGGGAAAGGGCTCAGCGAGTTCAGGGAGGCTGAGAAGACAAGGTCAAGTAGTGGAAGAACTTCGATCCAAGTGGGTGAAAGGTAGTTGAGGTAGGCACAGTGCAGCTGTTCTTTTTTGAAAGAATATGAAGAGGAAGGGGGAGGAGTGGGGCAGTGGCTTTGGGGATGGAGAAGTGTCTTGGTTTTTTGTTTTAATCTGGGAAGAGCTGATGTAAATGTCTCAGACTTAGTGGCCATAGATGAGTGAACACTGGGAGTGTGTTGTCTCAGCTGGATGAGCTGGAGCTGCATTATTCACACCGTGGATCGTTCCTCATCTGTTTTTCTGTGCATCTGCTTTGGGTAGAGGCCTTATGTCCCATGGAAAACCGTATCTTGCTGGTGGTACGGGAGGAGCCCATCTAAAGAGGATTTCTACTCTACCTTCCCTGGACATTTATTTCTCTGCTGTCCCTTCCAGAGCCTCCTGAGATTCTGCTTTGGCACCTCCAGCGTTTGGCCTCTGCTCAGGTAGGCGCTTCTGTGACAAATCAGGTGTCATTCCCTCTCCTTACTTGTTGTGCCGTACGTGCCACACTGCTGCTAGGTGGCTGACTACTCAGTAGTTACTTCAAAGTCAGAGGGCTATTATCTGCCCATGTTCCCTGATGTTGTAAGTTCTGGAGTGTCTCCAGTCTGAAGGGAAGATGGTTTTGGTTTGTCTTTCCAAACACATACTCCCTCAACTACATATTGGCCCAGAGGTGTAATGTGGGTTATGAAATCAGCACTCCAGAAGAGTGGGTTACAGGTCACGTAACTGGTCACATCATAACCTCCCTGAGGCTCTGTTCCCCAGTTGACATGCAGTTACCTGTCACAGAACCAAGGGACTGTCTGCTCTTTGAAGCCAGAGGAGTGATTTCTACATCCCCAGACCAGAATAACGCCTTGGGCAGAGTCTACGAAAGAAGGGTCTTGCTGAAGAAACTTTAAAAACCTGAGCTTCGTTGATTCTATCAGCCTGTTAATAGAAACTGTATCCATTTTAACACAGTAGGGTTGGATTTAAATTGTTTTGCAGTCATAGAATTTTAGAACTAGAAGCAAACCCTCCACTCTACTTCCATGTAGTAGATACTCAGGAAGTGTTTGTTCCTGTCCTGTGTTCTCAGTCTGAGTGAGTGGCACGCCTGCCACTACTGTCCACTAGTCATGGTAGATTTCCCTCTGCTTTGGCCCTGTGCATGGAGACCTTGGATTCTGCTTCCTAAATGTGTCTCATCCATTACATCCTCCTCCTCCCTGCCCAGATACTGGCTGCCCTCATTTTTAAGTCTTTTACGTCTTCATTTACCTGGAGACAGTTGCACTTGTCTCCTCGCCTGTCTCCCAGCTCCAGTCTTGCCCTTCTAGTCTGATCTTCCCTTTGCTGCCAGCATGGTGTGTCCAGCAGTCACCTCTGATCCCTGTTCCCCTGTTCTGAACTCTTCTTTGGCTTCTCCATGCCAGCTTTCATTTGTTTATTTAATAAAATGTATCTGTATATTTGGGGTCAATGCTATACTCGGCAGGCCCCAGGATACAGAGCTGAATAAGATGGACATGGGCCATCCGTGGACAGAACTTAGTGGCTATTAGTCACATAATCACACTCATAATTATATAAGCACAATTGTGATAAGGGCCATAAGGGAAAAGCACGTGGTGCTGGGAGAGGGCGTCAGGAGCTGGGTGCGTGGGTGTGGGGAGGAGAGGTGGAGGGCAGGAAGGTGACCTTTAAGCCGGGCCCTGAAGCACAGACAGGGCTGGTCAGACCTGAGGAATAGCATCTGATCCGCATGGAATACAAGGCTGTCTGCCCTTGTCTCCTGGGCTCTGCATGTATCGTCCCAGTCACACTAAGCTCTCTTGCATCTTTTCTGGAAAGCCTGTTTCCCACCATCACTATTTTCAGTTCTTAGCTCAAACACACACAAATGAATTTCTCTGAGATGCCTCCTATGAATTCCCCAAGGCAGATTTAAGGGACAGAAAGCCTTTCCCAGCATGTGTGTGCTTAAGAAATTGTAAACAATTGGGGGCAGAGACCTTTGTAGTATGGACAGTAGAGGTGTTTAGGGACAGTTTGTTGGGCCATTTAGTGGTGAGGGTACTGGTATGAAAAGAAGTTGAAGAGCCAAGTATATAGCCCCTTCCAAATATCCCAGGGAAGCCAGTTCTGAAAAGTTGTGGGGAAAATATTGTATGATTTTGACCCCACTCACACCTTGCTCATATATGATCCCATTTAACTTTCATAATAACTGTCCAAGGTGGTGATTATCTTTGTTTTATAGATAAAGACAGTTGAGAAACTTGTTGGGCTCCAAATCCTGTGGTACTCTTCCCACTGTGCTGTGATGCTGCTTCTCATACTTGCTGAATAGAGCGTTCTGATCATTTTAAAAGTGGAGAAGATAACAAGAAAAGTTGACTGTGTGGTGCTTTGAAATGCCGAATCTTAGGATGCTGTTCCAGTTCCTCTCTGATGTTCCTGCCCTCTCTGTGTATGCACACATACCTTTTAGGCTGTTATATTGTCTTTGTGTTGCATAGCTAGGGGGAAATGTATGAATAATATGCCTCACTGGCTTTAATATTCAGCATGTTGGTTCTTCTGTATTTATTATAGAGATTATATTTTAGCTAATGTAAGTTTTACAGTATAAATGATCTAAAGTTTGTTCTATGTATTTTATTTTTTCAATTACAGTTGACAAACACTGTTATATTACTTTCAAGTGTACAACATAGTGATTACACATTTATATAACTTACAGAATGATCACCTGATAAGTCTAGGACCCACCTGGCACCATACAGAGCTATTACAATAGTATTGACTGTATTCCCTAGGCTGGACTTTACATCCCCATGAGATAAAGTTCACTTTAGATTTAGAATACTATGCTAACAAACGTGGACAAGTTGTGAAGCCAGAGTGTACTGTGTTCACGATTTCTTTTTAAAATAGTCAAAATATGATATTTTTTTAGTTAGCCTTGGACAAAAACAGAGCGATTGACTTTTAAAGTAAAGTTGAGCTTTCTGTTTTACCTTACTTTCTACAGGTTAGCCAGTTCTCTGTCTCTATTGGCATAAAGTATGAGGACTGCTGAAGAAGTTCGGAATGAGGATATTCAGCCTGCAGTTTTAGGGCTTGATTTCTTATCTTTTGCTCTCCTGTTTTATGAGTGTTTGCTTATTTACTTGTGAAGGAAAATCCTTTTTCAGAAAAAAGTGGAGAGAATGTAATTTGCAAGGTTCATTGAAATTTTGGAAAGGATAAAGTTTTTAAGCAGAAAATAACACCTCCCTAAATTTTACCTGAATTGCTTGATGTTGGCTGTTCTGTACCACAGGAGGACTCTTGCCATCACAAAATTGTAGGCAAAGTCTAAAGGGGATGTTATTTTCAAGGTGCCATTCCATTTTTCGATGGCCAGTAATTACCTCAGCTTGTCTTTTGAATGGTTATTTGTCTGTAACTTCCTTTCTCAGCTTAAAAAGCAGTTCCTAAATATTTCAGAACGTTTTTAATGGAATTATTTACTGGGAGGGTTTATGAGGTGAGGCTTTGGCAGTGCTAGGGAATTTCCTCCTTTTAACTAACTGATGAAGCAGGTGACTTGCTTGGCTTGTCAGAGTTGGGAGAAACAACGGAACTGTAAATAGAATTTAGTGCTGTTGTTTCCCTGGGGATTAGAAAGGCCAGTTGTGAGGGAGATATTATATTGTTGTAGGAAAAGATGCAGGGCCCCTGAGTCTAATCTGGACAGCTCCTGGCTGGGTGTAGGCCTGGGGCAAAGAAAGTCCGTAACCTCTTTGGTCCTGCTTTCTTTCTCCTGTGTAACATGGGCACGAGACTTCCATCGTACTGCTCACTGTGAGGAGTAAATGATACAACGATGTAAAGAGTCCAGTACAATTCTAAAAAACGAGCACTTGTGGCAGTAAAAGACATATTTACAATTTGAAAAGAGACTATGAAAAGTCAACTATGATTTTGCAATAGGGCTCATTTCTACATAAACCTATTTAGGTTAGTAGATTTTTAGCAAAGTCTTATGGTTGATGATGAGAACGATCTACCGTCGAAGACAAAAATGATGTTTTATGGAACTTGAAAGTGAACAGTGAACTTTTTAATTGGTTTAAACCAGGCATGTCCAACCTGTGGCCCAGGATAACTTTGAATGAGGCCCAACACACATTCTTAAAACCTTATGAGATTTGTGTGTGTGTGTGTGTGTGTGTGTGTGTGTGTGCACTTTTCTAGTTCATCAGCTTTCGTTAGTGTTAGCATATTTTATGGGTGGCCCATGACAGTTCTTCTTTCAGTGTGGCCCAGGGAAGCCAAAAGGTTGGACACCACTGGTTTAAACTCTCTGAAGTCCTGATTCTTAAGTCACTTTCGTGTTACTTACCTCAAATGCCCCTCTTCTGTTGAGACCCTGTCTCAGCTCTGTGATGAGAAGCTGCTTCCGTGCATTTTTAACTCTTTAATGACACTTTAATTCACCTAAGTGTAATTCAGAGATAGATTTATGATGAATTATTCAGTATGGCAAGTTTTCCGTTCGTTTGGAGTAGGTAAGAGTTCAGCGCGGTTGCCTACATGGTCAGCCAGCAGGTATGTTTCAGGATCAGCCTTCTTAATCCTGCTAAACTTACCTCACTCCTACCCCAAATCATAACGTCACACAAAACGGGTCTCCTTTCCAGAGCCAGCCTGCCCTATGTACTCTCTGTTGCCTGTTTCCCCCACTTTCGAGGGTGTGTCCCACTTGTCCCTGTAGAAGGTCAAGCCCCAGCCTGTGGGCTGCGGCCCCTGTCCTGGGGGACCCTGCCCTCAGTGTCCTCTCTCCCTGTGTCGGACCTCACGAGGCTAACTCGTATCATTGTTTATCTTTATATGTAGGTAACTTATTTGTCCGATTTTCAAGGACAGAGACTGTGGTGTGTTCTACACAATTAGGACTCAAATATTTGCTAATGAAAATAGACTCCGTTCCTCTTCCTTCCTCAGCCTGAAGGAACTGCGCACTGTGTTCCCCAGGGGAACCAATATTTCATTGAATGTGTCTTGTTTAGTAAGGTTACATAAATAGGCTTTGGATAACACATGTTCAGGGAAGTTGGTTTATTTCAGTGATCTCAATGGAAAAGTAAATTGAGTGAGTAATTATATACAAAAACAAAGTTTTAATGACCTCTACCTTTCCTAGATTATAATAAAAACAGCATACATTCACTGCCAGAAATTTGAAAAATAAAAGCATAAAGAGAAAAATATTTTATAATCTTATCAATGTAATATTACCAAAATATTACATATCTTAATATCTGTAGATAAATTATATGCTTTAAAAAAAATGGAATCATATACTGTGAAATTTGGTATGTGAATTTTTTTACTTTATTGTGAGATTAAATAGCCTGAGAAAACAGCAGCGTAATGTTACTATAAGGTATACTGTGATTTAACCATTTCCTTATTATAGATCTTTATGTTATTTCTGATTTTTTTTTTTGCATATTGAAATATCACTGAACATTGTTGTATATAAATATTTGTTCGTGTTTTTATTTCATTAAGACACAACTCTGGTAGTAAGATTATTAAATCAAAGGTACTATTGTAAGACTCCTGATACATACCCTGTCAGATTGTTTTTTAGAAACGTAATTTGCAGTCCCAACAGGGTAAGAGAATCCCCAAGTGATTCTGTCTTTTCAATCAAACTAAATGAAGTATTAAGTGCTAGTATTTTTGTTTATGTATTAGGTTTTTTTTTTCGGTTCCCACATTCTTCCTGGACCATATTTTAATGACCACTTTTGTCACAATATCTGCAGGGGGAAAATAATGGTAGGGAGTTGAATTGAGTTTAGTGTTGATAAAAGCATTGGAAGAGAGGTCTAGATTATTAAGTTTTTCAATTCTTCATAACTTCCAGCTTAAATTCTGTTTTCCTGGCAAAGAAGTAATTGTGAGTTGTCTTTAGTTATTTTGGAGTAATTGCTATATACCAGCTTTTGCTGAAGTCATTCTGTATTATGTGAGCACTCAATACTAGAGCTGTCACCATACTAAGTGTTTTTAAGTCTCATTTACTCGTAGGTAGATGTAGTGACACACTTAGCATTTTTTTTTTTATCACTTAAATGAGAAGCAGTTCTGTTTAGGAATTTGAACTTATTATCTGTGCTATTGGTCCAGGTTTTGTGTCTTGGATGTTTTAACCCCTTCTCTCTACAAATATTAAATACTACTCTACATCAGTTAATAAATCACCTGACTCCTGAATACATTCAAATTCCATGACTTATCTTGACTGTAGCTTGTTTTACTTAGAAGAAATTAAGATTACGTAAACCAGCACTTCCAGGGATTGATCTGTATTGGCAACCCAATCCACTGCCGTGAGAGACTGGAACCAGCTCTTCAGCTTGGCATTCTGGTGACTTCAGTGACCCCGAGTCCATTAATATTGACTACTTGGAAGAAAACTTTTAGAACATATTTTATTAGGCGGTTACCTTCCCTTGGAAAATATTTCCTTAGTCATTTGGAGGTACAGTTTTGACTATTAGGACATTGCTTGTAATAAATAATTGACTTTGACCTTTTAGTTTGTAGTTCCCATCTTAATTCTATCCAATGACTACAGACTGATACTACATAG